>JANHFL010005674.1:34839-46624 GCA_032468155.1 Oxyrhabdium leporinum | reverse complement strand
TTGAACCGCTAGATTGAATCAGCAGAAGTGGCCTGCAGTTCAACACTCTAACCACTGCGCCACCTAGGCTCAGTGAACAATACGATCCATAACAGCATTGACCAATTGTGATAGAAACCACTATCCAATATTCCCTAAATGCCCCCAAAATGTTTTTGAACATGCATTTTATTTGGACTAAAATAGATTTTTTTTGGAAAATATTATGGAAATTGTTATCCATATACTAAATCAGGCTAAATCCTACATAGCTTTTAAAGATTATCTAAGGTCATTAAGTGCTTCTACCTACCTGTACACAGACAGATACTTGGCACAATTAAATCAAGAAGCTCTTTAGAATATTATCTGATCTCCTTTCTCCATACGTTGGTGTTTTCCTTCTTTTTGAGTCAATTTCT
The DNA here is from genome assembly GCA_032468155.1 of Oxyrhabdium leporinum. Taxonomy (NCBI): domain Eukaryota; kingdom Metazoa; phylum Chordata; class Lepidosauria; order Squamata; family Cyclocoridae; genus Oxyrhabdium; species Oxyrhabdium leporinum. The sequence goes on along the minus strand of JANHFL010005674.1, from coordinate 46,223 downwards.
TAGAAAACTGACTTCCACATAATTCTCTTTATTACGTTCACTTTGGGCTCCGCTAAGAATTTGGTTCGTGAACTGGAAAACCAATAACCACATATTTTTGGAACGTAACCTTCAACTATATGCCCCTGAGTCCCTCTGAGGACATATGGGATATACAGTGGTTTGAAGATGGGGAATTCTGGGAGTTGAAGTTCACCCATCTTCAAGCTGCCAAGGTTCAGAACATTGTCTTAGGATTCTCTCTCTCTCATTCTCTCTCTCTCTGTCTCTCTCTTTCTCTGAAATCTTTCACTTCTTCATCCTCCAGAAGGGGAGGCATTTTCTTCCCCTGTACTCCTGAAATTGCTCTCCCGCCCTCTTCCAGAATGTTGCTCTCAAAACGTTCCAGAACATCAGTTTTAATGCAGAAGAGCAAACAGGCCTGGGGATTCTGCTTCGGCTGCTGCCAACTTGGATAGACATGGAACAGAACAAGGAAAAAATAAAAATAAAACACCAGCTCCTGGGTGAGAGGGTGGTAATCAGGTTAGCCAGGCTGATGTGAAAGGTATATTTGCTGAATATCTGGATAATTTTCCCCTCCCCACCCTGAAAGATAGATGCAATAGTTTATTCCATCTAATTTGAGTAGCCCCTTGGCAAGAGAGGTGGCAAATAAATGTAATAAATAAATAACTTTGCTTAAATGCAGTGCAAAATTTGGACTCAGGCTGGTCTATGTATTATCTAGGGAATATATTTAAAAAAAAATATCATCCATAATACATTAATATAACAAAGCAAAATCTTCAATCTGTCTTCAATATGGTAACAGATTCTCCATATTCTGCCTTAAATGCTATTTACAATCTCCTTCTCACCACAATTGGGACTGGAACTCCCATTGCTAAGCAATAAGGAGTTGTGCCCGTCTTTTTTGCCATAGTCAATACGCAAATCACCAGGGTCTGAAGTCATGAAACGAATCCAGCTTCTCCCATTAAAGTTTGCTCATCAGAATCCTACTGGGAAGTTTGCAAGTGGTGATGACATGACTCCTCCCCCTCCCCAGGATGCTGCAACCACTGTAAATTCATGCCAGTTGCCAATTACCCAAATTTTGATCATGCATCAGTTGTAAATGCAATGACCAGCCATGAGTAACCTTCTTTTTTTTATAAAAAAAATTAAAATCCTGTTGCAAACTTTAAGCAGACATTATATGAATGTTTGTAAGTCAAGGAGCGTATATGTATTTGTGTGTTTATATGATCAAATTAAAAATCTAAAATATGGAGGTTTGCTTAACAGAATGAAATATCACCATCCTTCATGTTAAATCAACCTTCATTTTCTGCAAAAGAATTTTACTTCAGGTGAACATTTCTGTGTCTTAAACCCACCTCTGAATTCTTAACAGAGGTGTGCAAATCTGCCTTCGGTTTGATGTCGACATAACCCTATGTTGTTGGGTTTGGATGTTTTTTTTTTATGGTTTTCTAATTTTTGTAGAGTCCTGCACATTCATGTCTGAACCTTCAGAATATAAGTGATTTATGCGGGGGGAAAGGTGAAAGTTTACATCTCAGGGTTGAGTTTACTTAATGTAGATCTGTATTTGTGTTTGGAACAGTATTAATTTAGGCTTAGTTCATGTAAAATATTGACAGGTTTAAGACTGAAGGATTAAATATGCCACTTGTTATTCCTGTTTTTACGATACTGTCTTATTATAGTAAGTTATGATATTTTATTTTATTCTATTCTCCTGGCAAACATCATCTAGTACATATAGATGCATGATCATCACGGGTACATACAGGGAAAAATAAAACTCTGTTTTGAAATTCCAGTATTACTTCCATGTGGTGTTTTTTTTAGCAAATAATATTTATTATTGCTATTTTTAATTAAAACTTTATTTAGTAATATTACACAATACACAGATATACAAATATATAGATGTATATTCATCCCCCCCCCCTTTAAGAAATAAATAAAGAATACTCTGGGCATGTTTTATTTTTATTTTTTTTTAGTCTTATAATACTTTTATTTAAAACAAATGCATATTTTTAAAAATAGATATTAGCTATGAGTAAGGAGATAATTACTGAGGTTATACAATTATTGCTTAATATGCCATTAGTAAAAGATAACCAGAGTGTATTAAGCTGTTTTTTCATAATGTAAAAAAAAAAGGATGTGTAAATTTTTGAACTTAATGCCAAAATGCCCGCTAGAGTACTTTATTTTTAATCCCACTTTTGTATTATTTTTTATAAATTTCTCAAGGTGGCAAACTCACCTAAGACTCCTCCTTCCTCCTATTTTCCCCACAACAACAACCCTGTGAGGTGGGTTGGGTTGCGAGGCAGTGACTGCCCAAAGTCATCCAGTTGGCTTTCGTGTCTAAGGGAGAACTAGAGCTCACCATCTCCTGGTGATTGGTTCCACATCACGCAGTCAGCTTTCATGCCTAAGGCGGGACTGGAACTCACCATCTCTTGGCAATTGGCACAAAATTACCCGGTCAGCCTACATACCTAAGACAGTACTAGAACTCACTGCCTCCCACTTTCTAATCTGGTATCTTAACCACTACACCGAACTGAAGAAAAAAAGGATATTGCATGTTATATAGACAAATACTTAATTTAAGAGTGGTGCAGTGGCCTAGAGGTGGAGCTCTCACTTCACAATCAGTAGGCTGTGAGTTTGATCCTAGGTAGAAGCAGACATCTGGGCAAAAAGAGAATATATCTGCTGAGGAAAACTCCGCACTGGCGGCAGGAAGGGCATCCGGCCAGTAAACACTCTCTGCTAGCTCCATTCAGTTGCCCAAACTTCACCCCGCAAGGGATTATGGCTTGATAAAAGAAGATCATGATGATCATCATAGACAAATACTTAATTTCTGACTCCCCCCTCCCTTTTTGTTGTACTCCAGATGATTTTCAGTACCTAGTTTGAAATCATACACTAAATGTTTTCATTCACCTTGCTGCATAATATGTACTATATATGGAAACCATTCTTGCTTAGATTTAGTCCGGTGTATCTGTCCCTCCCTCCCTCTCTCTCTTTATGAGATATTAGTTTCAACATGGTGTGCATTCTTCAATTTTAAGTACCTAGTTTAAGATGATACTGTTAACCTCACTACTTTTTTCTAGGATTGTTAAAAACTTATCCTAAATTTGTCCTCACTCTGGGTGCTGTTTTTTATCTCATCATGCTCCTTTGTAAAAATATAGCTTCTTTGTAAAAATGTAAGGAAAGTATGTTCCTTATACATATCAAATCAAGATTGACCAGTTGTTTTGGCATAACAATTATATTTGGACTGCTTGATGTGGCCCCTGGCATAATTGGTTCCATAATGAATGTGATCTATCCCACGACTTGCATGTATCAGGAAATTAAAGCTTTAGGTTGCTGCCATCCAACATTTTATTTTTTTAAAGAAAACTGCTGGAGTAAATATGGAACGTTGGATACTGTTTGAAATGCTGGTAATGTTCAGGTGTGCTTTGCAAAAATGCTTCCCGTTCCTTAAAAAGGGAAGAAAAAAGAAAGAAAGAACCTGAATGACTTTAATAAGATTAGGTCACATAACTTGGAAGGTGCTAAGAATTATTATAAAAGGGATATTCGCACCCCTAGGCACCACATTAAGAATCCAAGTGTTAAGGACCCAGAAAGGAAATAGGCAGAAAAAAATGTATGACCTTGAGATTAAAGCAATCTTGTAACAAGAAAGCATAAATTTCCAGTCCTTCTCGATGGGACCCAAACTTTTATTCATCTTTTCTTCTTGGTAGGCAGAAGTAAAAATGTGTTCGTAGATTAGACTGCACAGAAATTTGATTGGGAAGTTCAACTGCTATTCAGTTAAATCTCCAAATTGAACTGATTAATCTGATCAACTGTTCTGAATGATTCAAGTCGTCATATGAAAAGGATGATTTGATTTTGTATGTGTGTGTGTGTGTGTGTGTATGTAGAAAAGCCCCTTTTCTGAAGCAAACAAATTACAACAAACTATTATTGATCCAAATCAACAAATAATAATTCAGGAAATAATCCTTTGGTTGGCTTGGTGGATATAAACACAAACATACATAAACTTTCTTCTTGTTATAGATCCAAGAACCAATTTGCAAAATTCAGGGAAGTAAGATATCTAAAACAAACAAGTAAACATAGTCTCATTTAAATATTAATTCAGGAGCTATGAATCAAGTCAGCTTGCTTCAAAATGTGGATTTGGATTAAATGCACATGTATCCCTACTTAAAGGTAGAACATAGAATAACATGTTGGAAAGGAAGTTGGAGATCTTCTAGTCAACTACACCATAAAATTCCAGACAAATGGCTGTCCAATCTCTTCTTGAAAACCTCCAGTGATGGAGCACCACAACTTCTGAATTTTGTTGTGACCAAACCTCTTGTCCTGTGATTGAGTTGTTTCAGTGTTGTGACACCAATATGGAGGGAAATGCATTGATTACCAGTTGGAGAGTGCTCATAAGACCCAGTCTGAGTTCTGTTGCTAATATTTAAAAGAGCTCTTAAGCAAACATATTTAAGCTTTTCCTTTATCAAAGACCGGAAACCCTTTATGGACTCTTTGCTGAATAAAAATCAACTGGGGATTTGGGGAATTTACTGATTAAGCAGGTTGTTTATGAGAAGAAGGAAAAAGTAGGTAATTCAGCAGGGTGGAAATAATAGTTACTGTTTTTGTAACTGCTGCAAAGAAGATTGAAAGTTGCTTCTTTAGGTACATTTTTTCACCTTTTCTTTTAGTTTTTTATAGTTTCTTTCTTCTACTACTTTTTCTTTTACATTTTATGTTCTTTAAGCCAGAGGAGAGGAGAGGAGAGTAAAACAGAACAGAACAGAACAGAACAGAACAGAATTTTTTATTGGCCAAATGTGATTGGACACACAAGGAATTTGTCTCCAGTGAATAACTTCTCAGTGCACAGTACACACAAGCAACAAGTGATAAGTCACGATCATAATCATCTTATCATTTTTAAAAATACTTTAAGAGCCCTACTTTTGCAGTTAGCTTTGGGAGACAAGTTAATGTATTGTGGGGTGCACAACACATTCTGACTTTGTTTTATGTAAAGTAATGAGTTTTGTTTAAAGTAATGGGATATAAATGTTATTAAACAAATAGATTTTAAAGGTTGTTATGTCATGGTGACTATCTTTTTTATTTATATTTTAACCTACAATTGTTAAATTGTAGTTGCTTGTTAAAGATAGATCCATCATAAAAGTAAGGATAAATTTTCTGACAATGAGAACATTTTTTTTTTAAAGGAACATCTTGCCTCCCAAAGTTACAGTGTTCCATCACTGGAGGTTGTCAAAATTAGACAACCATTAGATTGGGATAGTATAATATCTCCTCCCTTGAACAGAGAGTTGGTTAGAAGAGCTCTAAAGTCTCTTCCAGCCCAATGGTTCTATTTTCTAATATTACACATAAAACATAAATGTTTCTTAGTATTTTTAAGATATCAGTCATGTTCTGTTTTGTCCTGTGCCATACTGTATATGGAACAGGACCAAAAAATGCTGAAAAAATATATATATCTTAACAGGTTTATCCTGAAAATATATCTTAACAGTTATAACTGGAGTTCAGTCTAAATCGTGAATCAATAAACCTTTTCAGATAGTCTTCCTGGAGAAGTGGGTGGGGCAAGGAAATAAATTTCCTCTTATCATTGTGATCAATTTCTCCTGGAAGAACAAAAGTCACGTCAGCCGACATAGATTAATTACAGAGATTGTATCAATTGTCATCTTCACGATTCTGTAAGAGTCCGGAAGAGTCACAGTCGGTTTATTCTCTCCTTCAGTCATGTGTAGGATTAGTATTGATCTTTGTGTCCATATTTCAAATGTCAGAGTATAGCATAAACCTTCACAATACAGAAGACTAAACTGTTAGGCTTACTTGACTAAAAGGTCTGACCAGTGCATGTATGTCTTTCTTTTAATATACCAGGGATTATGGACATTTTCGGCCCATCAAGCTTAATCATTTTGTATTAACAGAACACCAAAGGCATTTGATAAAATTGACTGTAGTTTCCGTCTCGATAAAGTGGAACGGGGGGGGGGAGATGGATGGTCCCTCTACAATAGGGGTATCAAACTCGATTTCATTGAGGGCCGCATCAGGATTGTGTTTGACCTCAGGGGACCGGGGTGGGCATGGCCAGCTCAATGTCACTCACGTCGGGGGCGCCTGTGGCACCCCGAGTGCTCTGCCAAGGAGAACGAGCTCCATTTTTGGCTGCAACGGCCTCCTGCAACCCTCTGCCAGCAAAAACGGAGCTCAGGAGGGTCGCATGTGGCCTTCCCGAGCTCCATTTTCACTGGCAGAGGCACCATGGGCTAGTCCTTCACTGTTTCCAGGGTGGCCTTGAGTTCGACACCCCTGCTCTACAATATGGATATGCAGGCTGAAGAACCAGTTCCAAAGTATGGATTATTGGATCGATGTTTACATGGAACAAGGCATGCAATGGGCTTTATCCTGGGCCCAGTGCTCTTCAACACTTTCATCAGTGACTTGGACAAGGGAAGAAAGCAAATGTTCACTGAATGTTCAGCTAACATAAAACTGGGAGGGGATGTTTTCTAAGACAGGCTGAAGGTTCAATGGGTTCTTGAGAAATGTGAAGATTGGAACCTGTTGTTGTGGCCAGTTGGCCACGGGTCCCTCCAGCAGTTGAATCAGAGGAGGAGGGTCGGCATCAAGGCAACCTGAGAGCTCCGAGGGGGAAGAGGGAATGGAGCTGGCAGAGAGAGACAGAGGCGGAGCCTGGGCCTTCCCTCAGCTCTCAGATGGAGAGTCTACAGCCCACAGGTTTGGAGGTGGCTGATGATGAAGAGGAGGAACAGCTGGGTCCAGTGCCTGACGCACAGATGCACAGAAGGCAGAGGAGAGGAGAGCAGTGGAAATCCGTGGGCCGGTCCTTGGAAAGGAAGAGCCACCGCTGCTAGTGAAGCCCCACCCTAGCTCTGGGGATAAAAGGCAGGGGGTGGAGATGTGGAAGACAACTATTCATCTTCCGGTCAGACAGACTTGTTAGCCTGCATTGAGAGAGGAAGGTTTTGCCAGGGCTGCTGACACTCCTAATTACAGGAATCTTTGAATTAACTTCAGAGGGTTTGTCTTGTTTGGGAAGCTGGGTCAGAACATCTGTCCAACGATGCACAGTTGTGTGGTGAGAAATGTAAGGTAGTATACAGTAATAGTATTTAAGAAAGACCTTGGGAAGTGATACTACTTGGGAATTGTCAGGTAAGGGAGAACATAGCCCTTAGCTTTTGTTTACTGCATGAAGGGGAACAAGCTGCTACCTGTGGTTTTGAATTCCATCACATTTAGCAACATTTTGGTTCTGAAATATGGCTGCCTTCCCTCCCCCCTTCCCCCCCAAAAAACTTTCTGGCAGGAAAGATTTTTCTTAGGCTGGAAATCAGCATTTGTCCAACGCAAATAGAAAAATCATCACATTTCTTCAGGTTTTTTTTTTTTTTAAAGATGGAGGAAAGAAGGACTGATTCATCCTTCTCTACCTGAAGAATATGTCCTTGTGAATTTTGATGCAATTTGATTTGAAATGTTTTACAGATTGGGCATCACCATCTTTTGATTTCCAAATTTGATTACAAATCTGCAAAGACTGGTTTGTAATCCCAAAGTCTCCGAAAAAGGGTTTTACACCTCTAGTTTTTGGAAGAAAGATGTTCAGGTAGCTACTGAAGACCTGAGCATTCTGCCAGGCCTTGGGGTAGATTGATGACGGAGACCCTTTGTGTGTGTGTGTTTGTGTGTTACTTTGGGTTACTTTTATTTATTTATTATTCTCCAACATTGTTAGCTAAGTCACCAGAGGTTTTAGTTGTTTTTGACTTGTAGACTCTCTCCTTAACAAATTTAACAGTTGGGTGGACTCTAAATTGCATAAATAAGTAAATGATAAGATGAATGCCAACCTGTCTTTACTCTTCTGTGATTTCCCCAAGCCCATCAAATTTATTATATACGGAAAATAATGTTAGAATTAAATGAGCCTTTTGCCCCGATAGGGTTGTTATGCCCTTAAAAAAAAAAAAAAATCCACCCCTAACTTACTAGATTAATTACACTTTCTGGTGTGACATTTGTAAATTGTATTAGCACATCAGTTCATATGTGACATATTGGAATGGGAATATTTTCTTTAGAGGCGATTGAGAGGGAAAACAACACCCATGTATAGTTATTTTGCAAAAGAAAGCACGAGCATTTACCCTCTACCAAATAGAAAGACGATTGCTTACTCCTTTACCTAACAGTTCTTCTTTAAATCAAAAACAATGACCCAAAAGAAGATGAAAAAGAAGGGGAGAGATAAAGTCAACTCTATTTCTTTTTTTTTAAATAATAGACTGGGAAATAAACGCTCCTTTATTTTTCCTGTTTTTGTCTATTGCCCACCTTTGGCTAACGAGAATTTTGTGTGCAAATGTCAAAACAAACAAACAAACAAAAAACAAAAACAAAAAAACAGCATAAAGACTAAATTTCAGGGGTCGGTTAATGGAACCTTTCTGCCTGGCAGGGCTGCCGCCTCTGCAGTGAGCAGCAGTCAGTGCTTTGAGCTGTAATATCTCAAGGATTGTGTAGTGTGTTCCATCACCAGCTCCTAATTTACTTAAGGTCTCCTAGGCACCTTGGCAGAGAGGAGGAAACAAAAGGCAATGAAGTCATTATAGCGTAATTTCTTCCTCCACCACTTCCTCCCCGCCTCAGGCTTCTGGGCAATCTGCAACTTCATAAAAGTCCATGCTCCATTTGCTGCCTCTCTATAGAATGAGACGCGGAGGTGGCCCCAACTCCGTTGGTGACGGGGAAGTCTCAGACGGGCCATTCAGATGAAGAGTGGCCGCGAAATGACAAATTGCACAGAAGGACACGGTTCGGATTGTCCCTTGATGCCTCAGGCCATCAAATGTTTTGGGGATATAGATGCCGGACTGTTTAGTTTTGGGCCAGCCTTGGGTAATCAGTAGGTATAATATTCCATGGGGCACCATCTTGGATGAGACGTTTTTCCCAGTCAAACTCCCCCCTCCCCTTTCCTCATTACAGTTAAATGTTCTAGGCATTTAGCAGTGGGTACAGAGTGTCCCTTGTCATAAGACAAAGCACTTTTCACAGCCGGTATTTCAGGAAGAGAATGAAATGTGGAGGAGGAGGAGGAGGAGAATCAACTTGGGGATGAGGATTGACTATTTGTGCCAATGTTTACCTTAGAATGCTGACAGAAAATGTAAGGTTGTTTTTGGGTGATGGAGGTTGGGGAGGGTTATGTTTTAGCTACGTTCATAGGGGAAGGTCCACCAGTGTTTATTGTCCTGGTGGCCACATGGAAAAGTTCTCTATGGAACCGTTGTTGCTATATGATGGGTAAAACTGGCTAATATCTGTTGGGCATTGGTCCGTATGTCTCTCATGTATATACACACGTATACTGAACAGCATAACCAAGTAACTTGCATTGTGCACAGTTCTAACACTATCGTACTGCAGAATGTGGGCTAGACACTCTTAAGTGTACTTGAGAGATCCCATAAAAGATTGTGTAGAATAACAGGACTAAGATCCCAAGGATATAGTGGTGTCAAGTGACAACAACATCAGGAAGGAGTATGAGAAACTGGAGAAGTACCAGGGCCTGAAGGAGGAACTAGAGAAGATAAAGAAGGTAAAAGTTAAAAGAAAAGTTAAAGTGGCCCCAAGGATGGTAGTAGCATTCAAGAGTTGTGATTCCTAAGCTGGGAGGATGGCTCTAACAGATCCCAGGAACAACCTTGGATGTCTCTGCCTACAAGAGTAAAGAGTATATATGCCTTCAAATTCTTCGTAATAAGTAGTCTGTTTGCAGTGGAACAGGAAAAAGAAAAAGGAGGAATACTTAAAAAAAAAAGTGGGTGGAAGACACGGTGATCATTATGTATTTTTGTCACTGACCAATAAAATTTGCATTCAGTACTAAAATAGACTTCTGTACAATCCCATTGCACCAAGATTCTTATGAATAAAATTGAGATCATAAAATCAACTATGAATGCAGTGCCATATAAATATAGGTGATTAATATGCTAATATACAATGCTATACCGCTAACAATAACAATGATAGGTATGAGTGGTAATGCAGAATATAAAATCTCTAAAATCTGCATATATATATATATATATATATATATTTAGAACTGAAATTAAGAGCATAAAAAGTTAGGTCAAGCAAAGAAAAGGGCAGGGAGGAAGTTATAAACTAAAACCTGAAATAAACTAAAACAATAACAGCAGCAGCTGGTGCTTTAATCATTCTATTGGCTGCAGTGCCTAAGAGTTTAAGGGAGAAAATGTGCTTTTTCTTACTCATTATGGTAGCTTTCCATCCCTGTTGCTTATCCTTATAATAGGACACCAGTTTATTCCTTCCAGGTACAAAAGCAGTCATTCCAAGGATCTACACTTGGGCCCAATAAAGACCAGTAGTTTAGGATTCCCACAATAACCCTAAGCTTTCATACCAAACGATCGAAACAAAACTTGGGATGGAAACAAAGAAATAAGGTTTCCATTTTGAAACATTCAAGGAACATTTTCAGAGTTAGATATGCTCCACTTGGCTCCCTGGATTGTTTTACACCAAATGCAACCTCCGTAGACCTCTGGTTGAGAGAGGCAATAGGTGTCCTCATAGCAGATGGGTTGGACAATTAGCTAGGAAAGGTCATCACTATTCTTCCTTGCTTATAAGCATCTGGCACAGGGGTGTCCAACCGTAGCAAGTTTAAGACCCGTAGACTTCAACTCACAGAATTCCCCAGCCAGCCAGTGTTAAAGTTGCCAAGGTTGGACATCCTTGTTCTAGGGACACCTGGCTTCTAAAATGCTTCTTTATATATGGCCAAGGAAAGTTCATGGATGCTCATGAATAGATGAGCTTGACTGAAGAGGGTCTTTATTGTTGGATGAAGATAAGGGTGAAGGGAGAAGGGAGTTCATGATGCAAAGAGGTAGAAATGAAGAAGGGAAGAAAAAAAAGGGGGGGAAATATTGAGGAGAGGCAATAAACAACAACAATGCTTTCATAAAGAGGACTATATATATATTGACAGAGGAAAAAGGGTGCTCCATCACTGGAGGTTTTTAAGAAGAGACCAGACAGTCACTTGTCTGAAATAGTGTAGGTTCTCCTGCTTGAGCAGGGAGTTGGACTAGATAACTACAAGGTCTATTCTATTCTATTCTATTCTATTCTATTCTATTCTATTCTATTCTATTCTATTCTATTCTATTCTATTC
>JANHFL010005673.1:46425-78028 GCA_032468155.1 Oxyrhabdium leporinum | reverse complement strand
CTATCTATCTATCTATCTATCTATCTATCTATCTATCTATCTATCTATCTATCTATCTATCTATCTATCTATATGTTCTTTTTTTCTAATATAATGATAGCCTGATTAAAAATTTGAAAAGAGGTAGATGCAAGAATATACACCTTTATATGAAGCAATAGATGGAAAGATTAGAGGTTGAAAAAGGGTATTATGATATGTATTTTTTTATAATAGAATATAAATAATAATTTGATGAGAAAGATTAGAGGGTGAAAGATGATATTACCATGTATGCTTATACAACCACAACTGAGATCGGAATCTTGATTGTTCAGCAAAGTGGTCATTAAGCAATATGGCCTATGATTCCCCATGGGACTACTTCGTTCAATGACTGCAATCCTGGCACTTGGGATTGAGGTTGTTAAGTGAACACAGTTCTAGATAAGGAGCATGAGATGTCTAGGAAGTGGAGGAGATCCCGGGAGGCTCCACTCAGGAGCTGAAAATCCTCCCTGTCAAAATCCATGGGCATCCCAAGGCCGCCGTCACCCCATAAGGCACCCATTTCCTTACTATGCTGCCCCCCCCTCCAGCAGCTGGAGTACGCCCAGCACAAGCTGTGAGTAAGAATCTCACTGCTGAGGAGCTGAAAATCCTCCCTGCCAAAATCCAAGCAGCATGGTCAATGGTACTGAAGAGTGCTGAGAAGTCAAGAAGAGCAAGAATGGATGCACTCTCCCCATCCTGTTCTTGCCATAGGTCAAGTACAGTCAGTGCTGTCTAAGTCCCAAACCCAGGGCTGAAAGCCACCTGAAAGGAGTTCAGATAATCTGTATCATCAAGGACCCTCTGAAGCTATTGCACTTAAAAGGAAAGACTGGATACTGAATGAAAAATTTCCAGAATAGCTGTGTCCAGTGCTAACTTCTTGAGGAGAGGGAGGACCAGCATCAAGTAAATACAGTGACTTAAGGCATGATTTTTGGGGAAACATGCAGGATTTGGAGAATAATCTATGATTATTTTCACAAAACAACTACCAAATAAATAGGATGAGGAGGTTTCTGGGTGACAAGGAATGTTTTAGGGGACACTGTTACCCTTGGGCACCATATGAGATACTCAGGAATCAAATGATATCATCTGCCTCTGGTCCATGCAGTTCAGTTGGGGTTTAAGGACAGTTTCCCCTGTTCTAGACCAAGATGTCAGGAATACATCTAGATGTAAAGCATGTGAATCCCCCCTCACCATTTTTTAAAATCAAAAAGTCCTCTTACATTCAATACCAGTTTTTCTCAGCTGGGGTTCTATAGAACCCCTGGTTTCCACAAGAGGTCACTGGGGTGTGTGTGTATGTCTGTGAGCAATTGTGACTGAAACAAAATAAACATTTTCTGAACTTTGCACAATGCTAGCACTTGCAGTGGTGGGAATTTTTACATGCTGTAACTTATTTTACTGATCATGCTAGTTTATAGTGAGCTGTAGATGTAATAATTTTAATGTAGACCTGAAAATTATTTCAAGGCTTCCTCCAGGGTAAAAAGAAAAGGTTGAGAAAGACTGCCACTATGCAAAGTAACACAGACTAGATATATCTTGAATATTTAAAAACAAGCAACTCTTCAGGGAGAGGGAAGCCACTGAATACAGTTTTTTTACATATTCTCACAGTATGTTTTTGAAGGTTGTTAATAAAACTATTTCCAGAAAAACCATAAACTGTGAGATTACTTGCTGTTTGTATGAATTAACTGCTGATCATGTCTGTTGCACAGTTTGATTAGTATAACAGGTATAATTCTGGTAGTTTTCAAATAACTACCTATCTATAATCCTTGTTACTGGCCATATTTGCTGGGACTGATCTAGAATCCAAAACATTTTGAGAGAATCTGGTTATCTGCTGTTACAACTTTCAAATCACTGTTCCACAGAAGCTTCTAATTATCAAATGGGATAACATTTCCAGCTAATTCTATAAAAAATCAACAGTTTTTCCTATGGAAGACACCCCTAGTGATTTGTGTGGAATGAAATGATTGAAATGGAGCAATCTCCTTTGTTCCAATGAGTAGGGGATGCTTTGTGCTTCAGTGATCCATTTTTTTAATGGTCTGTCAAACAATTCCACTCTTGGATTTAAATTCTTCTTTGTGGGAAGATAGTGTAAAGAAGCAAAACTAACATTAATGCAACAAAATGTGCTCTATGACCATATTAATACTCAGTTTGGAGCTAATATGACATAGCTGGCAACATTTCACGTAAGATAAGCTGTAATGAAAATCACCAAAGCATGCATTCAAGCTATTTAAGAAGTGCAAATGCAGAGATGGAAATATAAATCTATCTCATTACAATCATACACACTACAATGGCTCTTTTGAAAATGTACTAAAAAGTAGGCATGAGACTGTCCTAGAGCTTTGCAACTTAAAGTGATATAGCCAAACAGTTACATTCACATCTCTTTATAAGTTACATATGCTATCACAGTACTATAAACCAATGCAACTAATCCCAGAACAAACCTATCAAACAACAGTCAAACATGCTCTTCAAATTTACATGCATGTGAGTTTTATGCCATTTCAGCCCAGCCAACTCTAACAGCTATCAGAATACAATTAACAACACACAAGAATAATGTTTAAAAAAAATCACAATAATTCCAAAGTCTTTAAAACTATAGCATCATCTCTCACCATCTCTTACTCCAAGCACATAACTGCTTTGTTCCTCCAAGGCTTTGAAACGCTGAGGTCTTAACAAGTTTCTTGAATACTGATATGCCTGGCTTAGCACACATTAGGAGCGCTAAAGCTAATACAGCTTCTGTATGACAGAAGAGTTTTCGAAGTTCCACTTTTTATTTTTTTATTTTAACTTAGCTCGCTGTGGTCTTTGGCCTTTTCTCCAAATTGTCTCTTTTATCCTTACAACAAATTCCTATTTCTCAGGATGCTACTTATAGACCCTTTTACTAGCTGCCCTAACTCTGAGCTTCTTACTTCCAGCTTTCCTATCCTTTGGGATCTCTTGGCAGTGTTCAGCCTTTTTCCAATGCTGTCCATAGAAGCTATATTAGTTTTCAGTTTAAATAAACTGCTAACTATTTTTTTCTCACTGAAGACTGACAGTTAGAACACTTGTAAATATTTCATGCCATTATTCCATTTCAGCTAATCTTGCCAGAGCCTTTACTGTCACCAGTGCAATACAACATAGACATTTAAGAACAGTTCAGCGAGTTTAAAAAAAAAAGAGCTAAAAAATAAAAAAAGTACAGCATATTTCATCTTTTGGATTCTAGTTTACACTGGGTTTTTTGCTGGGACTGCGGTAGATATAGCTGCAACTCAACAATACATGTAGCTCTTATCAACTGTCTGTTACGATGTTTGATGTCCAAAATCTAACATTGCCGTTGAAACACAATATAGTGATCCAATTTTATTCCTGACCATCAATTAATATTGACTTGTAGAAGGTATTTTGATATATTTCGATCTTTCAGAGAAGGAAAAACTGGATCTTATTTTCTTTCATGTGGCTATTTGTTCCCAAATACACAAAAATACATTAAAGATGTGTATTTTTTAAAAGTTATTTACAATGACTGCAAGCCAACTACCCACCAATGGAGCCAATAACCTAGTTAATCTGAAAAGAAAAAAAATACAGCAGTCAAGTATATGACAATCAGATGGCCAGCTAATTATAGGGGAAAAGGCAGTTTATCTCTCTCTCTGATATTATCTGGAAAATTTTGGATACATAAGACCTAGGAAAATAAATAGATAATATGGTTCAAGCCGTAAGGAAAATGGTACTCCCTATTTGCTTCTTCCATCAACTATTGCTGGCAACCTGCCCCATGGACAGCTGTGGCATAAGAATTAGAGAAATGCAGGGTTACTAAATAGCTTGTGTCAGGTATTACAGACAGCTGAAAATCTGGCTGTTTTTAATGACTCACTCTAATCATTGCGGAAGTACCTGACATTGAGAAAAGTCACATTTTCTCTCTTTATCTGAATCCTAATTATAAAATTATACAAGCTGCCTAATACTAAATGTCCTACCCAACAAATGTATAATTTCCAGCAGAGAGGATTTAATAAATCTTTAGCAAATATGCTTATCTAATTCCCAAATCATCTGCACAATCCCCTAGCATCTTCTCTTATAACTACCGTCAGGGATTTTAATAAGTGGGAATATTGGTAAATAACAACAGACCCTGTGACTGGGTAGGCCTCATGAAGCCTTTGGGGTAGTCAGGCCTGGTAGAAACATGAGCAACTTGTTCTCACTTGATAAAGAAAGAAGAAGCACTTCAAGTCCCAGATTCAGCAACAGACTCCAGCAATGAGGAACACGTATTCTAGGTTAGGATTTTGTTTCCCCCCATATCGTCAGCTCTGATATCTATTCATACTTAGAGCGAGAGCACTCAGAGAAAAAAGCTCAACCGGGCATTGCTCGGTAGCGAAATACAGACTTGTCATCCCTAGCATCTAACGTCAACTAAGAGCACGGATGTCAAACTCGCAGCGTCACATTGCCATCATGTGACATTTTACGACATCTTCCCCATTCGCGGAGCTGGGGTGGGCGTGGCCTGCATATGACGCATCTGGCCCATGGGCCGCCAGTTTGATACCCCTGATCCTAGAGCATATTCCTGTCTGGAATCCTGGAAAACTACTGTGCCAGTCTTTATATTCAAAATCCATAGGACATATTCCCCAATTCTGCCTGGTGTTTTCATGGTTTCAGTATCAGAAAGCTCTTCTCAACTCTTAATTTTGTCCATTTTTTGTTGCTTCCTGATACTTTGAACTCTATCCCAGCACGCATAAAGGTAGTCCTCGACTTATGACCCACAATTGAACCCCAAATTTCTGTTGCTAAGCAAGACATCTGTCAAGTGAATTTTGCCCTATTTTACTACCTTTCTTACCGCAGTTGTCAAGTAAATCACTGCAGGAAAATAAAATAAAACTTACTTAAAAAAAAAAAAGTAAATCACTGCAGTTGTGAAAGCAATAGCAATAGCACTTAGACTTATATACTGCTTTACAGAGCTTTACAGCTCTCTCTAAGCAGTTTACAGAGTCAGTATATTATTTATTCATTCATTAAATTTATATTGCTGCCTATCTGGGTCCTCATTTTACTGACCTTGGAAGGATGGAAGGCTGAGTCAACCTTGAGGCAGTGGGGATCGAACTGCCAAACTGCAGGTAGCCAGCAGGCAGCAGAAGTAGCCTGTAGTACTGCAGTCTAACCACTGCGCCACCGTGATGTTAGTAACACGGTTGTTAAGTGAAACTGGTTATCTTATTGACTTTGTTTGTCAGGAGGTCGCAAAAGAGGATCATACGACCCTGGGATAATGCAACTGTCATAAAGACGATTTAGTTGCCAAACATCTGAATTTTAATCACGTGACCATGGGGATGCTACAACAATTGCAAGTGTGAAAAACAGTGATAAGTCACTTTTTTCAGTGCTGTTGTAGCTTTGAACGGTCACTAAATGAACTGTTGTAAGTCAAGGACTATCTGTACATGATGTCACCTTGCTCTGTTTCTTCAATTTTTTTACAGGCTCCTTTACTTTTTAAAAAAAATCCAAACCTTTGGTTTGATTTTATTATTACCAGCATCACGCCTATAGTTAAAGCAGAATTGCTCTTCCTAATATTCATTACTTTGCTTCTCATGTCTCAATCCCATCCTTCCTTGAGTTCCTTATGACAGTTAACAAATTCCTGTTTATGTAGTTCCATAAAATCTTCTGTAGATACTGTAAATAGCAGTATATTCATATTTATTTATTGCCCATCTTTATTATTTTTTATAAATATCTGAAGGTGGCAAGCATACCTAATACTTCTTCTTCCTCCTATTGTCCCTACAATAACATCCCTGTGAGGTAGATTGGGCTGAAAGGAAATGGTTCAAAATCATCCAGCTGGCTTTCATGCCTAAGGCAGGACTAGAACTCACAATTTCCTGGTTTCTAGATTGGTGCTTTAACCACTAGACCAAAACAATAATTCCATAAAGTAGAAGGGAGTTAATGTGGGTACAAACTTAAAAGATATTGGTTAAATATCAAAATCTGTCCAAAGCCCATTATATTTCACAACAGCCTGCTATTTTCTGTAACAACTAAGTGCACAGTTCCAATTAAAAATGGTTTTATTGCCAACATCATGTACAAATGCAGTCATGAAGTTGTCTTACTTGTGACTTTCCCAAATTTACAGATGAATATGTTAATCAGCCATCATTCCAAAAATGGCTATCTAACTAATGCAAACCATTGCTGTTCTTCTTTTAATTAACTAGGACGCTTGAGGGAAGTGATTTCCCATAGATGATTTTTTTAAAATCCATTTTATTTGAATGTAAGCATGGACAAGTAATTAAGGTAATAAACTCCTTGGAGTTGCAAGCTTATTATCTGCATTTAAGTCATATCAATTTGGCATCGGTTTAGGATACCCACTGTCCACCCAGGGAAATGAGACATTTATCAGCAAAAAATAGCATGTCAGGCATATAAATATCTAATGGGTAGGAGAGCCACATTATCAGGAATAATAATTTAAAAATGATTTCAAACAAACAAACTGTTGAAGAAGAAAAGCATACACTGGCTGATTATGTAAGGCAGCCAAGAACAACTGATGCAAATTAAATATTGAAAATTTTTGAATCAAATCCAATTCGTTATTATAGTCTTTGACCAACTTTTGCAGCAAAAAAAGACAAAATTGTTTCATACAACAATTCATTATTGTGGGGGAAAAATAAAAGGACAATAAAATGACAAATGTGCAAGACATAAAACATGACTATCGAAACAATGTAATAAAAAGAAGAATAGCATGTTGGCAAGGAAAAGCATTACAAAAGATCAAGGCGAAAGTGGATAAAGACAAAACCTGGTGAAGGTTTGCAAATGGAGCTTAAAAAACAAACAAACTGAGGTTTGATTTTGGCTGTTCAAGACTAAGCTATTTGAACTAGTCCAATCAAGGTCATAACTGAAAAATAATTCACTTGTAGCTTGTGGATTGTAGATAGAGAGTGGGCCTTGTGGGCAACCATCTGCCAATGCAATAAGGGTGGAAAATCACTAATACTTCACTACTCTTATCACCACCATGTAGGTTCAAACATGAGCTCTTATTTTAATCATCCTGAGTACCAATCTTCCTCTACTAGCATTCCAGAGCTATAAGTTCTGTTGCTCTGTCCCCTAAAGTAAACCGACAAACTTTATAGGACTGACAAACATAGAGAAAGTGCATTTAGAGCTGAGACTGTCTCCAAATTCCAGATTTGACCAGATGCTTTAGAGAACTGCTTGTCAGATTTCTGGGAAAGTCTACACATGCCTTCTTCTTCATTTCTTCTTTTACCACTTCGGGTGTTGAGGGACTACACCTGCCTGCTGGAATCAATTTGGATTCATAAGATGATTGGAGTAAAACAACTTATTAAGTCCCCACATACCACCGGAAGTCATAGGGGACAATGAGCCTCATCTGGACTAGGAAGTGATCTGAGGACTAATGTAAGTTGAGCAACAGAATACATGTGACAAAATTATGTTGCCATGAGACTACGAACTGAACCCTCCCAAAACCCTTTCCCCAGCTATAAAAAATTAAATCCCTCAGCACCAATGTACAATCTTGTTTACCGAGTTTGTCTGCTTTATTTTATTTGTGCAGTTATGCTAATAAAATTGGGAAATTTTTTTGCAAATTTTCTTGAACAGAGGCTTGTTTAAATAAAACTACCTCATTAAGTGGTTCTCTGTGGAATCACCCAAACCTAGTTTTCCCAATCAAACACCATCCAGTTCTTTTGAACTACAGCTGCCATTGTCCCCAGTTGTTCCATATGCATTAGATTTCACAGGAAACCAGTAGCAAGTCCTATTGATTCATAAAGTCAATCATCATGAGGAATGCAGATGTTACTTCTCTGCTGGCACAACAGAATGGAGGGGCAAAAACCAGACTGGTTTAGAAGATGCCTTTACCTCTTGTGCCTGAAATCTATAGTGGCACATTTGTTAATCTGGCCATTGTTTTATACTATATCACCTGGTCTTCTCTTTCAGGAAGTTCTACTAATTATGTCAAAATACAATGCAGATTTTCTGTAACCCCCCCCCCCCCAATAAAACCTCACCTCTTTGGGGGTGGACAGGAATGACAAATGGTCTATAAAGAACCTACCCAGCATTGCACAAGTAACCAACCCATATATTCATTGTTATTTAATTCTACAAAGATGAAGCAATGAACTATACCCAAGTAGGCTGTTTTCTAAATTTCCTGGGATAAAAAACCAATGGGGCTTAATTAAGCATCTCTGATGGCACATTGTAGAAATATCTTGCCATACTGCAGCACGATTTCCATATTTTTTCCAATTACTTTCATTTTTTCCTGCTGTGCAGTCTCTAGGGGTTTTGTTTTCCCCACTTCATTTCTAAATGAGTTCCTGTTGAATCATTACTCATCATACCAATGACTGACAGACATTAATGAATTACTGATTTCCAGCTGTATGCTCACCATGATAGTTAGAATGGAAACAAAGATAATTTTAGCATCAAGCTTGCTCATCTAATAATTTCTGAAAAGTGAACCCGACTGACAGAATTGTGATCTAACCTAAGTCCCTACTCATTGAGAGCAAACGCTTAGAATGCTTAGAATCTGGGGTGCAACACACACACATTTTCACTATTGGTTTAACTATGCCAAAAGTTAATTAATTGAGAATATAAATAATCAATGCCAAATACAAGAACAAATTTTCATTATACTAACTAACTAATAGTTGACTATTATAAGCATCTGAAATTATAAAAGAGATATTTGACTAGTGGATAAATGATGGCTGATACATTGCTCCTAAAAAAAATAGTCAAATGTTTTTTTACTGTCTCTGAGTTTTCTGTCTTCCAGCGTATCTGAAAAAAACACACTGTTTACTTCATATGTTGAAATGTCCAGTTATCTCAGAAACAAGGATATAGATTTAGCACTCTGGCAAAAGAATTAAAATAAATCCACAGGGCAGCTGCAGCAGCAGTAGAAAAAACATTAGCCATGTGCTTGATCACCAGGCTACAGTTTGCTTTGATAAGAGGAAATGTAATCTTTTACAAAAAGGGACAAGGTAATTAAATGAAAAAGTCCAGAGCTTAAGTGGAAGACAAACTGCCTTGTTAAATGTAAGAATAGCAAAATTATAAATTATAAGAAATGTGTGCTGCCTTCGCTGGCTATATATATTGTACATTTTGCCTTCAGAATACTTTAAAAACCAGTGCCTTTTAAAAGAGACATACTGTATGTAAAGAAATTAACAGCATTCCACAAATATGATGTTCTCAGGGAACGGTTTCAGATAACTTTTAATAAAGTAGTTCTGCTTTACAGCAGCATAGCTCTGGCTATAGGTAGTGCTATTGTTAAAGACTGTCCTACCTAGCAACCATTCGAAATTACAAAAGCACCAAAATAGTCTCATCCTCAAACTTATGACTGTTGCAGCATCCCCGGAGTCACATGAACGCAATTTGGGTATTTCACAATCAGGGAGAATTTACGACCGTCTCAGTGTCCGATGATCACATGATCCTATTTTTGAACTTCACAGCTGGCTTGCAACAAGCAGTCAATGGAGAAGCTGGCAGTAAAATTGCAAGTTGCAGTTGGCCTTATATAGCTTCTTTAATGCACAGAGCGGTCGACCTGTGATCCATCTGTTTCTGTCTTTTTTATAGAGGTTGTACCCGGAGAAAAATTATTTCTACTACATTATGCCATCCTAGCAAGTTTGTTGTCCTGCCTATTAGATTACTATCCCTAGTTCTACTCTTTGCCTATTCTCAAACTGAACATCTTCATCAACAAAAATTCTCCAGGTTATTGCTCACAGTTACTTGGTTATTCTCGGCTGGACTACAATCTTGCAATGTGTTTTGCATGGCACTGCTTTTGAGATTCGTCCAGAAATTATATGTGGCAATACTGAAGCCTCAAAAAGGCCCCGGTCAGGTCAGCTAATGTCAGTGTTGACATTATAGCTGATAGAGAACACAGCAGGTTGTAGATACTGGGCTCCTTTTGGTTCGCCCATGCTATAGCGTTCTTACATGAACTGCACTGGCTCCCAGTTTCTTTCTGGGTGCAATTCAAGGTGCTGGTTATTACCTTTAAAGTCCTATAAGGTACATGGCCAGGTTATGTGCGGGACCACTTCTCCCTGAGGGTATCTGCCTATCCCACTAAGTCAGATGCCCCAGATCCTCAAACATTGCCATCTAGTGGGAGCTTAGGAAGCTTGGCTTTTCTGTAGTGGCCCCTACCCTATGGAACCTTTTCTGGCCAGTCCCACCCTCTTTAGTTTTCTGGAAATCTAATAAGAGCTGGCTTTACCTCCAGACTATCGAGGATATTAAGGTTGGAGCCTGAAGACCTGTGTAATTATAAAGATGCTCTTGATTGGGTGAAGTGTTCTTGTTCGATTATTGCATTATTATTGCTGTTAGCCCAGAGTTGTGTCTCACAAAACAGGTGACCATATATACCTTTTAAATAAATGGTTGCTAATTTCCCCCCCTCAAGTTGTTTATAATTTGCTCTATAAAATATTCTCTGCTCAGTTCTTTAAGAGGCATAAACTGGAACAACCACTTCACAGAATGTAAAAGAGAAGCTGAATGAGAGTTGTATAGCTATTGCATAGCAATGAGTATGCAGCCCACGCGCTATAACAAGCTACTGTAAAAGTTCAAAAAGCCAAAACGTTTTTTGATCTTGGGAAGTTTATATTGATATATCTATATCAGCTCCAACAGTGATTTTGATGTCTGGATAAAAGTTTCTGTACAGCAGAAACTACCTCTTCTGAACTGCAGTGTAGCCAATAATTGTATAAAACCAGAAATTATTTTAGTGTGTCAGAAAAAAATTAGCAAACTTTGGAAATAGCAGAAACTTCAGACACTGTTTCTAAGTCTTCCATGTTTTGATATTATCTTTGCATTCAGCAAAATTTCTCTTGCGCATGTCCTACTTGTACATGTCTTAAACCTGCTAACTGATACTCATACTGCCCTCCAATCCTTATTGTTAATTTTCAGCCAGAATGCTGCCATTGTTAACTATTTCCTAAATTCACATGACATTCACAGCAACTGAAGCTTTTATATGCATGTACAAAAACCTCTGGAATAGGAATGTCCAACCCACAGCCCTGGATAACCAGTAATAAAAGTTTCCAAGATCATAAACTTTTATTATAATCCAATGATTTATATACATTCGTTATATTATATATATTTTATATGCAGCCCAAGATAAATATGCACTCAAAACAGCACAGGCAAGCCAAAAGGTTGGACACCCCTGCTCTAGAACATGTTTAGCTGGGGAATTCCGGGAGTTGAAATCCACTAGTCTTAAAGTTGCCAAGATTGGATACTTCTGCTGTGTAGTCAAAAATAAAAACAAATGAAGAGTAACATGATATATCATTAAACCAAAATGTATAAAACTAACAGAACACTAACCTTACTATAAATTAGCTACACATCTTGTATCTGAGATCCAGACCTGACTTAATAGAGGTCCTTCTGCTCATTCGTGTTCAATTCTTTGAGCTATGCTTAGACAATGTATTTCATGGAATTGATGAGATTAGGGTAGTAACTTATTAAATGAAATTTCTAAAGCTCCCCATCTATCCATAGAAACTCTTGGGGGTGAACAACACAAAACAAATCCCAATCCATTAAAACATCAAAATAAATTCCCAAGTCGAGGCCCCTATAAAAATACCACTTCCCCCCAAATTACCTGTATAGTAGGTACAGTATTATCACAGTATAACCAATCTGGCTTCAGACTGGGGTATGGCATGGAGATAAGTGTTGGTGGTGCTTGATTATGATCCGTGACAGAATTAGAATGTACATCCTTTTTTTCTGCTACTTTTGCTCAGCAGATTTCAAAACTGTCAACCACAGTACAGATAGTCCTTGACATACGACCACAATTGAGCCCAAATTTTCTGTTGCTAAGCAAGAAAGCTGTTAAATTTATGACCTTTCTGGCCACTATTGTTAAGTGAATCACTGCAGTTGTTAAATTAGTAATCCAATAGATAAGCGAATCTGGCTTCCCCATTCACTTTGCTTGTCTGAAGGTCGCAAAAGGGGATTGCATGACCCTGGGACACTGCAACCATGATAAAAATGAGTCAGTTGCCAAGCGGCTGAATTTTGATCGTGTGACCATGGGGATGCTGCAACAGTTATAAGTGTGAAAAACGATCATACACTTAGAGCGGTTAGTAGACAAAACAAAATTCTTCTGAAGAGAGTCAAGGACATCCTGATCAGCACCTGGAAGAGGAGTGCCAGGAGGAGAGAGGAAGTTGGAGTTGAAAGTGGATTGGGGAATGTGACTTGTGATGGTGCCTGGGAGGTGGATCTCGATTTTCTTTTGGGTGGGGAAAAACCTGGAATTGCAGATTCAGGTTTTTCCCAGATGTGCCAACATGGTTTCTTTAATAAATTCTTACTTGGGTATAATTGTGTCTGAGTGCTGAATAGACGATCGAAACTTTGATGGAACCCTGACACTATGAATGTTAGGAAACCAGAGGCCCTGTATTGCAATGGTTCACTTCATTCTTTAGTGGTCTGTTCCAAACAGTGTTGATGGGAGGAGAGAGGCCGTACCTATGTTCCTTCATGCATGGGGTGTCCCTTCCGTTTAATATCTACATGACAGTGCTGGGTGAGGTCAACCATCAACCCCGAGTTTGGTATCATCAATAAGCTGATGATATCCAGCTTTACATCTCAAGCCTGAGCTGCAGCAGTGAAACTGTCGATGTACTGACCATTTGGAGGATATTCAAGTCTGATTGGGGAAAAATAAACTTTGGCTCAGTCCTGATGATCCTGAGTGGCTTTAGTTGTTCGGCTTCCCTAGTGAACACATTCTCATCACTGGTCTTGGATGGGGGTCCCATATGTAATGGAAGGGGGAGGTTTCCTCCTGAACTTGCTACTCAAAGAGGAGTTGGCAGTTGCGGCTAGGATGATCTTTGCACAAATAAATCTTATATGCCAGTGGCATCCCTTCCTCAACCAGGGGGCCTGCAGGCTGCCACTCAAATTGTGGTCCCCTTACTAGTTGACCACTGTAGTACAGTCTGTGTGCATTCCATTGATAAGCATCTACCTAGAGTCTTTTGGAATGGCCAGATATAAGAAATGAATAAATGAATGCATACCTACATACATAAATACCTACATACATACATGTTGGCGGTCCAAAATAATTAACACCTCGGCCTCAATGTCTGGGGAAAGGCTTCAGTGGTACTCCTGGCTAATTAATTAATCCTCATGTGGCACTTGTGATGATTTGTTACCTCTGACTAACATCTTACTGAAAGAACAATATTATGCAATATGTGCAATAAAGACCGTTTTAATATTTATTTCTTAATATGATTATTTTAACAGCTCTACGGCATCTATAGAAGTCCATTAATTTTTCAAGGAAGAATCTGGACATGCTTTCATATTATTAGCTTTGAAAATTCACTGATTTTTGTATTGGATTAAATAGACAGCAAGCAAATTGTTCCACTTGGAACGGTGAACTTCCTCAGTGCAATATATATGTTAGTTAACTTCTTTCAAACTGCCTAATTTATTATTTAACAACCTCTCTATTACAGCACGCAACACAGAAAAGGAGAAGAAGCAGAAGATACAAATATCTCAAGTGGCCTAAAATTAATTAAGTCTTGTTTACTTTAATAAAAAATATTTGGTAAATATTTTTTTTCAGGACAGGTCCCCAAATTTTACAGTAAATTCAGAAATCCAATTTGGCAAATACCCTGACAGCTCAGTCAATATTCAGTTATTTAATGATGAAGCTCTTTTCTTTGCCTTCAATGCACTGTTTGGTGGCCTTGAGAATTATTTTCAGCCATGTTTGCTGTTTATATCACAAAAATCCAAACCAAGCTGTCCAGAATATATTATATAGATTAATTTGCACTAAGGTATTTTCTGTTCATTTTGTAGTTTCTCCTGTCCTGTTCTCATCCAACAGAATTGTAAAAGTGGCTTAAAGGAACAATCCAACACAAACGTAAAAGGGTTTAACTCAACTGTTTCCTGGAAAGATGCAAATGTCCCTTTCATAATAAGTAATACAATTTATTTTTATTTGATAAAACAAATATCGATTATGAGAAGAGATAAAATCTGTAATAATAGTTATCAATTTTCTGCATTTAAGTATCCCCAAAAGACTGTCTCCTTTACCTTTAAAAATTTCCATTTCTTACCTATCTCCTCTAGACTACAGGTAGTCCTCGACAGTTCATTTAGTAAGTGTTCAAAGTTGCAACGGCACTGAAAAATGTGACTTGCGACTGCTTTTCACTGTTACACATCTTTGCAGCAGTCCCCATGATCATGTCATCAAAATTTAGATGCTTGGCAGCTGGTTGATACTTAGGGCCGTTGCTGTGTCCTAAGGTCATGTGATCCCCTTTTGCAACCTTCTCCTAAGCCAAGTCAGTGGGGAAGCCAGATTCACTTCACAGTTGGGTTACTAACTTATCAACTGCAGTGATTCACTTAACAACTATGGCAAGAAAGGTTATAATAACATAGGGCAAGCTCACTTAATAAGTGTCTCACTTAACAACAGAAATTTTGGGCTCAATTGTCATTGTAAGTCGAGGACTATGTACTACTATTCAAATCAGATTTTTCCTTCTGAATATCTGTATCAACAACCTAAGAGACATTCAAAAAGATTTTGCAGATAATTTAAGATATGCAGTGGGATAAAAATGTTAGTACTGTTTCAATCATCAATTACCTTTTTATGTTTTGGTAATGTTTTGCCCTATCGTTTAAAAATCCAGCAGAAAATGTATGCATGTATATTTCTATCCAAATTCAAGCACGTTTCTCCTAATGTATGCATTTTAGCCAATATGCTCATTTTTGCATTATTCCCCCCCCCAGTGGAAATTGCAGTTCTGTACAAATCCTTTCCATTGCGTAAATATTTTTGTGCATCTCTTCTGAGTTGTCAATATAAGGATATGACTGTGCTCTGAACGCTCTGAAATATTCGAAGGCTCTGAAATTCACTTATGCGTATAAAACTTCAAAGGCAACCAATATTTCAGACATTCATATTCAGTAGTCCTGACCTTTACAATGGATTCAACCAAACATAACAAAAGGAGAGAATTGTCACCACAATACCAACCAATGAGATTGTCAAAGAAATGCTTCTATAATATTAGCCTCAGTGATGCCTAATACGGTTTCTTACCCACATTAAAGAAAGAACATTCCCTGCCCCACTTCTGGAATATGAAGGTGAATTCTTTGAACAGTCTAGAGCAGTGGCCCCCAACTTTTTGGGCACCTCTCTGTGGAGAGAGGTTTTTCGTTGGACTGGAGGGGATGTGGTTTCGTGTGATACCTGCAACCTGAAGATGGGGCTTTGCTAGTTTGCGCGGCCCAATTTCTGGCATGCCACAGCCCGCTGCCGATCCACAGACCAGGGGTTGGGGACCCCTGGTTTAGAGCTATAGGCTAGAATGGGAAGACAGGAACAGCAAACTGCTTCCATACTCTTGCCAGGATAATCAAATGATCACCAAGAGTTATGTTTGATGTGAAGGTTGCTTTACCTATTATAAATTATATATGTTGGTGTTTATTGATTTTATTTTTCTGATAAGCCATTTTGAATACTAGAAGAGGCATATATAAATGTTAAAGAAACAAATAAGTACATGCTTTTCTTATAAATGATTTATTCTGCATACTTCATTTATTGGATTTTTTTGTGCCTATGGAAGTGGGGTAGACAAATACAAGACACTGATCCCTGTCTTTTTACAACTATAACTGGCACATCATGTTTTTCATACTTGAAGAGAATATTTTCACCAGACCATTAATTTGTTTAAAATGCATTTGAGGGTCATCGATACAGGTAGTCCTTGATTTACAACAGCTCATTTAGTGACCAAAGTTACGTCATTGAAAAAAAGTGATTTATAACCATTTTTCACACTTACTGCGTCCATAGGGAACCACTGGTTTATTGACCACGGTGTTCACTTTACAAATGGGGATTCACTTAATAACCATGGTATTTGCTTAACGAATATTGTAAGAAACATCATACGATTTGGGTTTCTCATATCATCATTTTATGACAAGTTCTGATTGTGACAGGCAGGTTTCATTATGGTCCTAACTCGAGGACTATTTATTTATTTGTCGCCCATCTTGTAACCAATGACTCTGTACAGGACTACCTGTATTCAGAGCATGGGATCCAAAATGGGCTGATTGTTCTTGCCCATATAAGAAGTTTTCATTCTTGAGTATAGATCCACCACATAAAACTTCTCACTTTCAAGTATAATACGTTCTGATACATCTACTGGAGATAGAAAATATCCTAAAAGATTTTTTTTTCCTTTTCTTAACATTCTAAGCATGCACAAATATTCCCCAGAGAATGCTGTCTAAACTGGTTAAATATTCATAACATGATTCAGGCACACCTGCTCTTTTCTGTCCCACTGTAACATAACAACTGCAGGGAGGACGAACGGAGGCATTGTTTCACATAAAATAAATCAAATATTCATTTTCTATGGCCAATCAATCTGTCTTCAAACAAATGGCATTGCTGAAATTTGTCAAATGTGTTTGGTTCTCGGTGGATGACCTTTTTGTTCCACATATGACTAAATGTTGTGTCATGAGAAAGATGCAGTGTCAATGGGGAAACAAGGCTGCATATCACTGAAAGGCATTGTTACCCAAGCTAAATGTTACAGTCCCTTGAAAAACTTTCTGGAGCTGGACAAACCCCTCTCTGTTTTGTTGAATTTATATTTTACCGACAAATAATTTCAACACAAAAATAGTTTGTTGCGAAAGCGACTGCCTGCGAAGGCTCCTGGATTGGGGCTGAAAGGCAAAAGCGGAAGCAGTATGCTCCGTCTCTCACATTTGAGTAGACCAGGTTGCCCTGATAGATCAGTCTCACGGGAAAAACACACTCTCTCTCTGTTCTCAACAATCCTAAGGGAAGGCTAAGGAAGTCTAAGGGGCAAATACCAATTCGTCATCTACAAAAATAGGTATTTCTCAATTTCAGATCTTTTTCCCCCTCAAGTCACATCCAAATTTATCAGTCACTTATCAGCCTGGATTTTAATTATTCATGCTGGAACACACACTATGCAGAGGAACTGCTGGAACAAACAATAAATACGACATAGAGCGGGCAGTATTCAACCCCATCATGACTATGATGAAAAATGCATGAGACATAGTGCAAACAGCAGGAAAAGGGGAAGTATGAAGCGTTTAGTAGTAGTGTAACTGAAACGCAACGTGAAAAATCTGCACAGCTTTTAAGGTAAGGGTCAAAGGTTATATGTAAAACAGCCGCCAAGTCAAATGAAACTTGCTGTGCTGTTTTCCTATTTATTTTGCCCACAGATTTCCAAACCTGCTCTTAACAGCAAGCTTCTCTTTCAAATATGACAAGTGGAAGAAAATTGCTCTCTTTTATATTCCCCTCACTGACATTACTGAGAAACCTTATTTATTCTGCTGGCTTTAGTCAGTCCGGATAAGATCTGTGTTGAGCAAAAAAAGCACCTCTGTTGTATGAGGTAGGCTACTATTGAGCAGAAGCCAATCTTCAAATCCTATTCTGTGATTCAACAGTAGTCAATCCTGCCACTGTAACAAATTCTCTCTTTGTAGGACGACCAAAGATTCTATGTAAATCTTTGCTTTGTAAGAAGTCCTCAAAGCACTTTGAGTAGTGATCTAACAACTTAAAAACTTTGAAGAACATTTGTCAGATGTCTATGAGGGAGGAAGATGAAAAAGAGAGATGAAGCAGTAATATTACTCTCCTTTTATCCAGTTGCCACATTCTTAGCAAGGATTTATTGAGAGTAGAGAATGAAGTGCATCCAATATACGTTTATTTCTTTTTTTCTCTGTGTATGTAATTTTCAACTGCCATTGATCCTTCTTTCTGCTTCTGGTGTTAAGTACATTTTACCCAGTGGTACAAATTTCAGTTATGTTGTCAATGTAATTGGCAAGCAACAGACTAAATGTCATACATAAAAGTTAATCTGAAAGGCTTTCAGATTAAAGATAAAACCGTTACTCGTTGAATGAAAAGATGTGTTGGGGAAGGCAGCCATATTTTCAGTTACTGTGGTTTTCAGGGACAGATATTCTCTGGTGCTGAAGGGTATACAAGTGATACAAAATGACCTATGTAAATATATTGCTTCCATTATGTTATGTTCATATTAAATATGCCACTAATTATGAATATCCTCCAGACATAAGAGATCATATAATTTTATTGGATTTGGAGGCCTTTTTATTCCCCAAAACAAGAACATTCCCATACCTATATGTACACACACAGACTCCACAGCTTCTCTACTGAAAAGCTTGGGAAAACAATCATGTTTTAAGGAACTCTGGACATCATAAGGGTGGGAACCACAAAAATATCTATATTTTATTTATTTTATGTAAAGACCACTACAGTCCCAAAACAAAACAAAAATATAATGATGTGGTTTAGAATATGTGTGTGTGTGTGTGTGTGTGTGTGTAATCTCTTTCAGATTAATTTTTATGTATGACATTTCGTCTGTTGCTTGCCAATTACATTAACAACATATACATACATACATACATACTTACATACATACATACATACATACATACATATATATATATATGGGGAAAAAATAGAAGATCCACAAATCAGCTAAAAAAAAGAATAAAACTAATTAACAAAGTCAAATTCTAAACCAGCCAAGATTGAATCATGTCCCAAATGCCCATGGGAGAGCTCCATTTTGAGCTGCTTCCAGAAGATAGTCTGATGGGAGCTGATGGAAGTTTCCTGGGGAGGCTGTTCTGAAGGATTGGTCCTGCCACTGAAAAAAACATTACTGAGCCTTGCCACCATCTCCCCCTTCCCATGCCTAAAGTGGAGAACCACTTGTAGATTACCTTAGGATGATACTGACAGGGTCAATTCCGATGAGTGAATGCATGTAGGACATCATAGTGCTTTAAATTATTACATTTGGAAGTCTACTGGTAAACATTATAGGGGCTGTAGGACTGGTATGATATGCTCTCATTGATGCATGCTGATTATAATATGGACTTTTGCATTCTGAACCAATTGCAGCCTCTAAGTGGTCTTTAAAGGTGACATTACTGGAGCACTCTAATGGGCAATGAGTAATTCCAGCTTGTAAGGTTCAGTTTAAACCAGTTGCAGCCTCCAGGTATCTGGGCCAAACTTCAATGACAACAGTAGACTAGGCTGGGCTAGTGATGTAAAGCTGGGTATCATCCGCACAGTGATGGTATCAAGCCTCGAACCATTGGCTCGACTTTTCTAAGTCTTTCAACTAGAGGAAAGGCACATGGCTAATCTGGCCCACCTTCCTTTATTGGAACATCTGCTTAAGAGGGAGTAGAACCAATGCCACACAATATCCACTGTCCTCGATCCCTAACCTCTGTAGATGTTTTGGAAGATATTATGCTCGATGACATTGAAAGCTATGGAGAGATCTAAAAGGAACAGGATGGGTATAATTCCCTCATCTAGGTTGTGACAAAAGTCATCTACTAATGCTACCAATGCTGTATCTGTTCCAATACAATTAAAATTTTTACTAGAGCATTAAAAATGTATTTGCCTCCATGGAGATGCAAAGGAGAGCTCTGTCTTGTTTCGGGCAGAGTTCATTTATCAAATTGTGAGATTTATATCCCACCTTTCCACCAAAGGCTGATTAATGTAGCCAATAAGAATTGGCAAATAATAAAATATAATAAAAACCACAAAGGAACAAAACGCAAAGTAAAACAAAAATAAAAAAAAGATAAAACTGGAAAATTCCAGGTAAAGTTAAACTGCCATATTTCTAAGAAGCAAATTTTTAAATTCTGTTTTAACTTCCAAAATATTACTATATCTCAAGTAGTAATAGTTTAGCATGGCAAATGCTAAAATATAATGGACAACATCCAGATAGGGAGAAACAGAACCAAATCAAAGATACTGTTTGTCAGGCCATATTTTAGCTTCTTGTCTCCAATCTGAACTATCAGTATTTTTTTTCCTATTAAATACTTGATGAAGCCTCATTTTTTTCCAAGTACAATTTACAGAAGATTGACTGGTACTGAAGTTTATAAAATCATTAAGATGACAGCTTTCCATTTTGGAACTTGTTGTAGGACAAAATGGACAAATTGTTCAACAGGGAGTACTTCAAGAAGGCAGTATTTCTGCAAGGCAGAACTTGGAATTTCTTGGTAATATACTTGTACCTTATTCTCATAAATGTGGATTGGAACAATATTATATTAGTGCCTGTTGACTGCCAAACAATTCTTGGGAGACTGCTAAAAAAGTTCCTGCCTGCCTCCTGCTGCCTCCTTCCTCCTCATCCTTTCCTCCTTTCCCTCCCTCCCTCCCTGCTATACTAGGGAAAATTGGAGCCTTGTGAATGTTCTTTGTACTTAGATGGAAAGAAATTATTAATGCGCTACTTCTTGAACACCAAAAGATTCAGAAAGTTGATAGTAAGTAGACAATGCTGATGTCCTGTAGATTTTTAATCACAAAACCAGATGCAGTAACATAAATGCCATTTTTTCACCAAAGCATTCCAGTTCCACATAAGTAATAGTGAGTTTATCTGAAGTGTAAGTTGCTTGTTCAATTTGTGGCGAATTTTTAATCTGATGAGAGCTTTGACAAGATAGTGTTAGATGCTAGAAAACAACACACAATTATTGGGATGGGGTAGTTGCTTTTCATGTTGCAGTTGTATTTATCTATTGCCACTGAAGCTTTGGTTTTGGAAGTCTGGAGCTGGCTGCTAAGACTTGGGACATAATCATAGTTATTTTCTATGAGAATTCTATCACAACTCCATTAGTTTGCCAGAGCTAAAGAGCACTGCAAAAGAATCTGCAACTAAACATGTCAGGATTGATTAACAAAACATTTCAGTTACGAATACATACCTGTACATGCACAGCTATTCGTTACAATTATAGTATATTTGGGCTTCATTATTATACATTTTTACTAGATGGATGAACATTGTTAATTGCTAATGAACAGGCACACTGGAAATCTAAATGAGTCCACGGCCTGTTTTTCCAACTGAACTTGAATAAAATGCATCTCAAGAAAAGGCATATTGGAAATCAAATTTAGAAGATTAATTGCTCCCACTAAATTGTATTTAGGTACAAAGCAACATTACAGGGAGGTGAACTGAAAATTCATTAAACGCAAAAGCTTCTTTGAGAACTACAAAAATTCATGCTAAGGAAAGCTTAGCTTTTAATAGTTAGATTTGAGTTGCACCAGCATAGGTGTATTTTAAGAAGAAAAACTATTGTTATCAACTAGCCACTGGAAATGCACTTACAGTAATGCACAACTCAAATGGAAGGTCTTTAAATATAAAAGAAAATGTTATATTTTAAAAAGAACTAATGTGCCAGAAAAAAATGGAAAACAAGTTTAGTTTGCCTCTTCATAGGTTTTGGGCAGATCCTCAATGTGCAGTGTGTATTTAGACTTATTATTTAAGACAAAAATGACTGCAGTGCCTGAAGAAAGTCATTACTTAAGTCATTGCTTAAATAGACATAGTAAAAACTTTGAGTCTGCAGTGCTGCAGAGATGCAACCCACACCACTATCTATTTCGGTGCACTTCATTTGGGCTGCAGCAATACCATGCTCTGTCAGTGCATATTCAGCTGCAAACATGCCGCAGTGTCAGCAACCTTACTCGTCAATACAAATGTTCACGAAACACAAACGTTGCACCATCTCTTTATTTAACACCTTCCAGACTCCTAATGTTACAGTGCCCACAAAGATTGGGTGGGAGATAAATGATGGAACATCATTTTCCAAATCAACATCCATTTATGCTTTACTACTCTCCATGTGAACACTGAATACAAATTCTCTTATAACTTGATAAGCAGAGGCTTTAGAATGGTCTTAACGTACGAACATTCTCTTGTACATTAAGCAAACTATAGATCTTTCTAAACTTATAGATTAAAAAAATCCAATTAAGTTGTCATCCATTTTAACACTCTTGTACCAGCTTTCATTAAACATGTCTAATTTACTCAATACAAAGTAATTTTCCCTAGGCATTATTTATGAATGATACACATAATTTTGAATCATATTTTAAGGGATTTATGTATTCTAAGGGTTACCGTGGATTTTTGTCACTGAAGACACAAATAGCTTAAGTGATCAAGATCAACAATTACCATCAACAATTCACAGGATCATATGGTTTATTTATTCACTGATCCAATTTCTATAGCTGCCTATATCAATCAATGACTCTGGGAGGCCTACAATTCAAAAAAATATACAAAATTTAAAAACAGTACATTTTTTTTTACAATCAATAAAAACGATAAAATATTCAAAATAAATATACACAGCAGCTGAGTTATTTGGCCAATTAGCAATGCAGCCAGGAAATGGGGCCCTTAACATATTCAGTACCCCATGTTTTTAAAGCTTTATGAAAGGCCAACAGGGTTGGGGGTCATTCTAATCTCTGACAGGTGGATATTTTCCGATATTTCTAATTGCTGATGGGAGGATATTTCATAGAGCAGGGGCTACTGCAGAAAAGGCCCATTCTTCTACTCCCTGCCAGCTGACATTCTTTGGCTGATGGGATCTGTAGCATGCCCAATCTGCTAGATAGAATTGAACAGGTAGAGACTCTTGGAAAAAGGCGGTCCCTCAGGTATCACCATCCCAAGCTGTATAGGGCTTTAAAGGTTTGAACTGCACTTGGAAACATACTGGTAACCAATGAAGCTCAGGCAGTAGTGATGTTATGGGTCCCCGTAGTAACTGGTATCACTTACTACCCATGCAGCCACATTCTGCACCAGTTAAAAGTTTCCAAATGCTCTTCAGGAGCAGCTCCTGAAGTAGAGCCTGTTGCAGTAGTCTAAACAAGAGGTTAAAGATGCATGGGTGACAGTGACGAGGGCCTCACGGTCCAAGAATGGGCACAACTGGCACACTATCCTAAGGTGAACAAAAGCTCTCCTAGCCATGGCCGTCACCTGCACTTTGAGTAGGAGGCATGAATCTAAGAGACCCCCAGCCTGCGCACCAGGTCTGTCTAGGGTAGCACAACCCCATCTAGAACTAAAGATGGAAGAACCTTGATTCTGGAAGATCCAAATACTCACAAAAACTCAGGCTCGCTAGGTTTGAGTCAGAGACTGTTTCACCCCATCCTGTCCCCAACTGCCTCCAGACACTGGGATAGGGTGTTCACAGCATCATTCAAGGGGCATAGGTTAGAGATATAAAGCTGGGTGTCATCTGCATATTGATGGCATCGCATCCCAAACTGAGGGATCACCTCACCCAGCAACCTTATAAAAATGTTAAAAAGAAGGGGAGAAAGAACCAACCCTGAGGTATCTCATAAAGTAGGGGCCGCAGGCTGGATCTCTCTCCCTCTATCACCATCGAATGGAACTGACTCAGGAGAAAAGAAGAAAACCAACACAATACAGTGTTGCCCACCTACAGTTTCCACAGCTGGCCCGGAAGGATACCATGATCAGTGTTATTGAAAGCTGCTGGGAGATCAAGAAAAGACAGGATGGATGTGCTACGTCCGTCCTGCTCCTGCCAGAAGTCATCCATGAGTGCTATCAATGCTTTTCAGTATTAAATTCTGGTCTGAACCCCAACTGAAAGAGGCCTAAGAAGGTTGGAAGGTATTTTGGAGATCATTCTAGTTCAACCTCCTGCCCCAAGCAGGAACCTTCATATGACTCCAGATAATTCACTGTCCAATTCTTTCTTGAAAATCTCCAGTGACGGAGTATCTACAAGTCCAGGAGGCAAGCTACTCCTTCACTTGCTTAAGACTTCTCATAATCAAGAAGTTCCTTCTTTCAAGTTTGGAGTTTCTCTTTAACCCTTGCCTTTGCTGGCACTATGGACAATAATTCCATACCCTCTTCCCTATGCCAGCTTTCAAATATTAGGAGACTGCTGTCATATACTTCCTTAACCCTCTCCCCTTTAGGCTAAAAAAACTGAGTTCCTTTAACTGTTCTTCATAGAATTTAGACTCCAAGCCTTTACCAATTTTCATTCTTTGCATCCTTTCCAGTTCCCAGCATCCTTCTTGTACTGTAAAATGACAACCAGAACTGGACACAATATATTATATGTGATCTGACCAGTATAGCATAGAGTGGAAACAGAAGTTCCCATGACTCTGATACAGGTAGTCCTCAACCTACAACAGTTCGCTTAGTGACTGTTCGAAGTTACAACAGCACTGAAATAAGTGCTGAAATAAGTGATTTACGACCATTTTTCACACTTATGACCGTTGCAGTATCCCCATGGTTACATGATTTACATTCGGATGCTTGACAACTGACTCATATTTATGATGGTTTGCAGTGTCCCGGGGTCATGTGATCCCCCTTTTCAGCCTTTTGACAAGCCAAGTCAACGGGGAAACCAGATTCACTTAACAACCATGTTACGTATTTAATGACTGCAGTGATTCACACAAATTTCTCACTCAGCAATTTTTGGCTCAATTAGGCTTGTAAGTCGAAGACTACCAGTACTGTATTTCTGTTGATAACACTCAAGACTGCATTGGCTCTTTTGGCCGCTACAGCAAATCCATTCATGCTACTGGCTCATGCTTAATCGGTGGTCTGTTGGAACTCTAAGATACTTCTCCCAAGTATACTGCTGAGTCAGAAACCACCAGTCTTTTCATGATGTCTCTGGTTTTTTCCTCTCTAAGTCCAAAAAGAACCCATATTTCTTACCAATGAGCAGGCTATTGTTGGATAGGGCTCAATGTTCAAATTCACTGAGATCTTTTTGAAGACCTAGAAGATCTTTTTTAGCCTATTCTTTGAGGTGCTAGTAATCCCTGAAGTTTTGTGTGACCTGCAGATCTGGTGAGCATCCTTTCTATCCTCTTACGTAAGCCATTTACAAAAATGCTGATGAGCACTGGGCTCAGGATAGACCCACTGGATACCTCCTTTCATACTGATACCTTTCCTAGCCAGTCACATCATAATAATTCATGCTTTGATGCTGGATAACATATTATGAGTGGAATAAATACTTGTCTAATAAATGTCTAATGAAGATTAGGTTGGCCTTTAATACGCTTTTTTTTAAGATTAGAAACTTAAACTTATTTATTCATCAGACTTTCTTCTGATTTTATTTGTTGGACTAATTACCGTTTATTCATTATTTAAGTGGTTAAGCATTTTATTGTTCTAGTTTTTTCTTCTACATTTTATTGCATCCACTATAATTATAATTGTAACATCATTTTAGTATTTCTTAATAAACAGTAGTTTAAAAATGTGAACAAATAAATAAGCTGCAGCAATAAGGAGTGTAGAAAAGACCACATTTGACTGCAGGGAATTTATTGTATGCACAGAGATGGAAAGATTTGGCACTAGCCACAGTGGTTGGTAGGAATGGTTGGGAGAGATGATGGAACTTGCTGGGAATGTCTAAATTGACTTCTTTGATCAGAGGAAAGACGATAATTATATTTATTACTAATTGAAAACCCTTTCTGGAATTTTTTGTATAAAACTGAAAAAAATAAACTCATGATTTATGGTGTTGATTATTAGACCTGATAGATTATTAAAAAGGAGGATTTTATTTTAATCATAAAGAGGTAAATTTATAATTGTATTTACAACTGTTTTAAAGAAAATTGAAAGTTACTTTTCATATTTGACTTTCTCTTTGATTTCTTTTTTTCCCTAGTTTGTACTGGATTTTATCTTCCTTTTTTAAAAAAATCTACATGTTGTACAGTACATGTATATGTAAAATATGTAAAATGTATACCGACACTCCACATTTGAATAGAGTAGCAATTCTGTTGCATTTTGTTATTGTAGCACCTGGGGAGGCCGCAGGCTCCATTTTTGCTGGCAGAGGGCTGCAGGAGGCCATCACAGTCGAAAACGGAACCTCAATAAGTGATGTCGAGCTGGCCATGCCCACCCTGGCCACACACCCCCACCCCCAAAGATCAAACACAACCCTGATGCGGCCCTCAATGAAATGGAGTTTGACACCCCTGCTCTAAGGCTATTCACAGTGCGCACAGCAACTAGCCATTATATAGATCTTTATTGTATCTCATAGTGCCTTGATTCTTGGATCAAGTACCAATAAAAACATTTTCTGTCAAGAACTAAGCTTTTACAAAATTTAATGATGAAATTCTAATTTCAGGGTTTTTAAATTGTTTTAGCAGATATTCAGAACACAAGGCAAAATAACTTTAGCAAGTTTCAGAATTAGAATGAAGACAGTTATAAATAGAATTCCTGGAAAACATGAAAATCAGATTCCAAACATGACCACAATTACTATACAACTTCAAAACATTGCTTTGTTGCAGAAATACGGATGTCTTGATGCACAAAGGATGACCAGGTTTCTTTGGCTTACATTCCTGTTTTTTATTAGAAAGTATCTAGAAGGCATTAAGGCTACCCCTTGAGGCCATGAACATCTTTCAACCACAATGAACCTTAGAGATAAATGCATGTTCTAATATCTAAAGAGAAGAACTTCCTAGATATGATGAAATTTATATGACTCAGATTTAAATCTAACAAAAAGAAAGTTAAGTAAGAATAGTTTTGAAGTCTTAAAATAATGATGCTTACTTTTCTATTAAATCCAGCGTTACTCCTGGTACCAATCTCACACTCTTCTGCATGCAAAACCTGTAGAGAAAAGAAGAGATCAGAAGTAAATCACACTAATTAAATACCTAAGGATGTGGGTAATCCAAATGGTGCATGGCAGGAACAAGTCTCTCTTTTGTGTGTGTGTGTGTGTGTGTGTGTGTGTGTGTGTGTGTGTTTGCTGCAGAGCAGGAAACCATACTTGTTGTACTCATAACTATGCATGGCCTCCATTATTGCAGTGTCAAGTCTATCTATTTTAAAAGCAACAGACATACATTTCCAACAGAAAGAGCAGGAGGACACACATGTAATTATTAATTACAATATTAGGGAGCAACACTAAATAAAGCTGATCAGAGCTGCCCCTACACAAGTGGGGGTTTCCACAGCTTCAATAGATGCTGAAGGTAGAAGCAACAGTAGGCAAGTCAACAAAAGAAATCCGAATAACTTTCCTTTTCAGTCTTACCAATTTAACTTACAGGTAGTCCTTGACTTATAACCATTTGCTTAGTGACTATTCAAAGTTACAATGGTACTGAAAAAAAAGTGATTTATGACCGGTGTGCCACTGCAGCATCCCGTCATGTGCTCAAAATGCGGGTGCTTGACAACTGGCATGTGTTTATGAGAGTTGCACTGTCCTGGAGTCATGTGATCACCATTTGTAACCTTCTCAGCAGATTTTCGACAAGCAAAGTCAAGGGGGGGAGGGGGGAGTCAGATTTGCTTCATGACTGCATGATTCACTTAACAACTGTGGTAGTTTGCTTAACAACTGTGGCAGGAAAGGTCATAAAATGGAGCAAAACCCACTGAACAACTGCCTTGCTTAGCCATGGAAATTTTGGGCTCAGTTATGGTCATAAATCTAAAACTACCTGTACTCTGCTTATATAAGAGCCATCAACAGTGAACAGTTTAAGAAAGTAATAAACATTGGCCTGCAGCTGTGAACTACAGCAACCCTTCTTCCTTCTCCAGTCTGTTTCCACGTGTGCTTTACCATTCTCCGTGCTTTTTTCTTCCTTTGCTTTTTCTCTGATGTTCCTCCTCTCTGACCTTTTCTTCACTGTTCAGGAGCACTTCCTCCAGGTAGCGCTTTAATTTTTCAGAAAAAGCGGCATTACAATTTATGTATATACGTGTGCAAACTAAAGGCTGAATTCAAGAGAATGTATGCTGCACACGATCACACACAGAACAAACCTGGTCTTCTAACTCCCTAGCTTTCTGTTTTGAAACTCTAGAGATTTGTTTGGTTGCTGCGTCCTCGTTCACAAATCAAAACAGTTCTGCTGCCACTGGGAATGGGAAGTCCTTCTGTGAACCTAGACTTTTTAAGTAGTTCTGCCACTCAATGTCTGTTTTACAACATTTCTGCATTAAGCGCTTTGATAATCATAAAATATGATGTCCTTGACTAAGGAACATAGAAATCAGCCTGTTACTTTCTTCAGAGGACCGTGTTCCTATAAAATTTGGAAGTGTGCTTTTATTTTATATTTCTGCTTAATTGTCCCTCCTTTCTCTATTTAATTCTCCAATTCAGCAATTTATAATATCACTTTCACCTTTTTTTGTCTTGCTTAACCAAACTTCAAATGTTGTGAAATATTTTGTGATTACTACGACAATCTGGGAGCCATACTAAATGTTGAAGTGAAAGATTGAGTATTCAAAGTTGTCTTGCAATCATTTGTACTTGTACATCATACAAGCCTTCTTGCTGGGTAGATTTCTTTTTAAAATATGTCTCCTAGAATGAAAGAACAGATTGGCTGTAGATAAGGGAAACTGCCGTTAGATGTCAGAAAAAAAACCATAGTAATTTATGTAAGCGCTCTATATACAATTTTTATTTTAATATGTTTTAATATAAGCATCAGGTATTATGTGTTCAGTTCTCTAAAATACTATAAATCAGATTTCTAATGTAAAACTGCAACTATGCAATAAAATTAAATGAGTGTATTAGCAATGTTTGATTCTAAAGCCTCAATACTCAATCTTCCTGTTCAGCACTAAACTTCCAAAAAAGAGATTAAATGAAGTTTAGCTCAAATACATTCACTGTTGTATTGTTACAAGCATCAGAAAACTTGAAGGAGGATCTAACAACAGTGCTCCAGGTTGGCATTGCTGGAATGCAGATTGTGGAAAGTTCTGCACAAAAACAAAATCATTTTTTTCTTTCTTTTCTGCCATCTTTGCATTCTTGAGTAGTAAATTGGCAAAGAAATGTAATCCTGCCACAACAAATAGAATGTTGGAGTCCAGAGATGCCTACTATGATATATTTGCAAGAGGGATAAAAAAATCATTTTTCTGACCTGCATTCCACAATGAGGCAAGTCCAAATGAGATACCTGATGTCCTATCAAAACCAGTTTCCATTCTGGAGACTTGAGGAGGGCACTTCGCATTTGACTAGATGTTTTCTTGACCACAGCCTTTCATGGCTAAGTTGATCAAGCTGAAAGAGACTGACTGGACAGATCTGAAGTATGGTAAATGAATTTTTGTACTAAGGATCACAATGCTAGATATACAGAAAGACATAAGAAGTCCACTCTGAACTTATTAACTCCCTGATAGTCACTGTATCCCTTCTTAAATAAAGCACTCAAGATGATAGTGCTGAAAATCTCCAGGTGCTTTTGGAAGAAAGTGATTATCTAAACCCAATCCAATGTGATGAATAGCTTCTACAAGAGCCAGGGTGAGTGTGATCTTATTACTTCATTTTATTTTTCCAGCAGCTTTTGGGATTGTCAATTATTATCTTATTTTGAGTTGGCTGGGAGTTATTGGGAGTTATTGAACTCCTAGCTACTCTGCTATAGTCAAAGAAAAACAATGGAGAACAATAACATGGAAATTAAGCTAAACAAACTAATAGCTCTACATAAAGAAAACAGGTATAAGAATCATTTAGATTCTTTGCCAAAAGAATATCTGCAAAGTATCTTTTACAGATGTTTGATGGTAGAAATCAATATCAATGGACATTTTGCACTGCAAATTCTGAAAATTATGCAGACTTCAGGTTGGAGTGAAAGAGGAACGTATAATCGTAAACAATTCCAGTTATGTGCTGGATGATGATCATCCAGCCTTCTAAAAACCAAATGGATTCTGTCGTGAACTGCAGGGGGTTGGCTATAACAACGAAGGGCAAGGAGAACCATTTGTTTGTTTATTTGTTTAATAAATGTTTATGGAAATTCATCCAACAAAAAGGAATTTGGGCAGTGAATAAAAATAAAAACACAACACAATTACTGAAAAACCTTAAAACAAGTAAGACAATGTTGAGACCCCAATAAAGTTCACATTTGTAGGCCAAACACACTATGCCAGCTCCATTAGCATTCTGGCTCCAGTGATTATGGGAAAAGCCACATCTGCACTGTTTCCCTGAAGGTCAATGAGATCAGGCAATCCAGGGAGAAGTTATTTCATTAAGGCAGGTGCCATGACAAAGACAGCAAACTTCCAAAGTCCTGTCAACTGACACTGTTTTACTGAGGGGAGCTAAAAAATTTTAGTGGGAATTGGCAGAGACCATTACGGGTAGGCTTCTTGCCGTGTAGAATTTTAAAGATAACAACCAGCACTTTGAATTGGCACCCAGAAGCCTATTAGGAGCCGGTACAGTTCAGGTAGTAGTAATGTTATATATGGGTAATTGCAGTGCGCGCACTACTGGTAGTCTTTGACTTAACCACTGGTTTAATTATCATTTATTATTATCAATTATGACACCCCTGAAAAAAAGCTATTAATCACCAGTCCTCACATTTACAACCATCACAGAATCCCACAGTCACATAATCAAAATTTGGGTGTTTGGCAACCAGCATGTATTTACACTGATTACATGTCATCTAAGTCATGTGACTGCCATTTACAATCTTCCCAGCTGGCTTCCATCAAGCAAAGTCAATGAGGAAACCTGGATTTGATTGACGACTACAGTGATGCATTTAACGACTACAGCAAAAAAAAAAGATTGGAAAACTGGGCATGACTCACTTTAACAAGCACTTTGCATAGCAATTGTGGTCTACCTATATGACTGATGCCTCTACATTCTAATCTGACTAAAGCTTTCAAACACTTTTCAAAGGAAGCTCCATGTACAGCATGTTGCCATGATATTATGCCATAAACCAGTTGGGAGGGGATTAAGGCATCGGTGACGATGAGCAGTGCCTTCTGATCTAGGAAGAGGAAAAATTAGCATAAAGATTTATTTTTGTGCTTCAAGCAGAAGCTAGGAGTCTAAGATGACCCCCCAGATTGCATATTAACTTCAACCGGGGAAGTGTAACCCTAGTTAGTTAAAGATGGCAAATCATTTTAGGGGCCCTAAAACATATTCACTGAGTCTAATTGGGACTGACTTAAGCCAGGTTTTCCTCATCAAGATCATCAGTTTGACAGTTCAAACAGAAATGCACAATTGAATGTTATCAGCATACTGGTGATACTTGAGTCTAATTCACCTAGCGATTTCAGGAAAAGTTATTAAACAGTAGGAAGAGAGTCCTATACCCTCCCTGCAATACCAATTGGAACCAGACTTGAAGGAA
>JANHFL010005672.1:45281-63379 GCA_032468155.1 Oxyrhabdium leporinum | reverse complement strand
TGACTGAGGGGTTTTTAAATGGGTTTTAAATTTTTAAGGGTTAATTTTAAAAAACGGGGTTTTAAAGGAATTTTTAAATTTTTATATTTTATATTTTATATGTAAACCGCCCCGAGTCCTCGGAATGGGGCGGTATATAAATTTAATAATAAATAAATAAATAAATAAAAAACATCTTTATAATTCAAAGTTTTTTATAAGTTGCTTTAAATGGGAGTGGGACCCATGATTAGAATCCTGTCATAGGATAAGCGGAATTACACTGATTGCAGTTTGGTGAGATGATGATGGTAATGGTGATGATATTTTCT
The DNA here is from genome assembly GCA_032468155.1 of Oxyrhabdium leporinum. Classification (NCBI taxonomy): domain Eukaryota; kingdom Metazoa; phylum Chordata; class Lepidosauria; order Squamata; family Cyclocoridae; genus Oxyrhabdium; species Oxyrhabdium leporinum. The sequence continues at coordinate 63,068 of JANHFL010005672.1, read as the reverse complement.
TGTTCTTATGCTCCTTCTTCTCCTTCTCTTTCTTTTGCAATTATGGAAATACTGCTTGATTCAGCAATGCAAATTGAAACTTGGGGATAACTAGTCATTGATTTTAAGCAGTCTAGCAGTAGCACGCTGAAGCTTCCATCATGACCCATTATAAACACATTTCCAGGTCACATAAATAACACATAAAATATTATGAAGAGCTGACAACAAGTTTATATGTGCCTGAAACATTTCTCTCTTATAACAGAGGGGCTCACATTTAATAGAGGTTTTTCTGACCTAAAAGAGAAAAGCAAAAATGTTATTTTCCTTTGTATTATAGAATCTTTTTTAGGTTTTATAGATGGTACTGCTTAAATATGGGCCAAACAATTACTTTTTAAAAAAGATGGGTCAAGGGTTGTCAAAGGCTTTCTGTGCAGCCTGCCTATTTCTTTGGCACTGTGCTAGCTTGCTTTGGCCAGCTAACCTGACCCAAAAGCCTCATTGCTGCCAAACCTCACCAATGTGCCCCTCTTATCTTGGTGTCCCACTGAAACCAGTGAAAAGGGCATCCTTTCAAGAAGAAAACAATTTGCCCATCAACTATTCCACTTGTCATAAAACCTGGGTGATCAGTGAATGCAAAGCTACATTATTTCAAAAGGACAAATCAGAAAGTATTACATCATGATTGACCTTCCAGAAATGCAAGGGAGTAAGAACTTTTAAAATATAGTTTGTGAAGCTTTTATTTGAAAGGAATTTCTCCTGCATCAACTCTTACAACTCTTTGTTGAAAGCTTCTGTGCTGTCCTTTCCTCAAACCTGCTATATTTATCTTTCAACAAATTTAGAGGGAATATATCTGAAGAATCACGTATCCTGATATGAATCTACATGGGCACCAAATCAGTACATTAGACCTTCTCAAAAATGTCTTCCTTTCTGAAAATATGTTTCTCAGGAAGATGGAAAAAAGCTATTCCTTGGGTTGTTCCTGTGTTTTGAAGTGCATTTCCTCAGGAGCTGTACTCAGCTCCCACTCGTCTGCTTTTAGGAAAAGGATTAATACCTTCCTCTTTCATCAGGCCTTTTTACTTTGAGCTAGCTGATCATTGCCCAAGGAGCTGCCAATACAGTTCTAAAAAGGAATTATTAGGTCTGTCATTTGCACCTCTATAATTGTCTGGTTTGTCATAGCAACTGAGACAGACACAGATTTCAACAGATAGTTAGGACTGCAGAAAGAATAATTACAACTAGCCTGCCTTCCATTGAGTACCTGTATACTGCATGAGCCAGAAAGAGGGATGTGAAAATATCTATAGACTCTTCACATCCTGGACATAAACTGTTCCAACTCCTTCCCTCAAGATGACGCTATAGGGCATTACATCCCAAAACAACCAGACACAAAGACAGTTTCCCCTCCCCCCACCAAGCTATAACTCTGCTAAACAATTAATTCCTGCAGCACTAACATATGTCCTGGAATCTCAAACCACCTCGTAAGGCCGTATTACTATTACAATTACTATTACTATTATCCTTGTCATCTTTCCTACTACTATTTCCTTAGCTTGTTATGGTTGTAACTTTGTTTGCTGTATCTCATAATTTATGTTGATTGCTTTTATTTAGTATCCTATTATGATTTATGTTGATTTGTTATTTAGTATCCTATGACTATCACTGAGTGGTGTATCTTATGATTTGTGGTGATTGTATTTTATGATTATGATCACTTGTTGCTTGTATGTACACTGAGAGCTTATGCACCAGAGACAAATTCCTTGTGTGTCCAATCACACTTAGCCAATAAAGAATTCTATTCTATTCTATTCTATTCTATTCTATTCTATTCTACATCAACAATGCTCTTAACAAAAGCCTATATTATCATTATTTAAAACAAAGGTATATTTTCAAAAAAGAATAAATATGGCTAAATTGTTGGTACTTGATCCAGAAACTTCAGCTACTACACATGTGGAAATAAGGATGAGTAGATGTCTTGATTACACATATGTTACACAAAGCAGAAACAATCATACAGGCTGCATTTTAGTTTCAGTGCCATGTTCAAAATTGTGTTGGTATATAAATACTTTGACAAGTCAAAGTAGGTCTTATTGGTGGTGGCAAAATCACTATTAGTGAGAATCAGACAGACTTTTGCTGGAAAAGTGATTATTTTGGGAGCAGCCTATATATACAGTGACATTTCAAGAAGTGCTAAAAGTGACATGTATTAGATGCTTATTAAAGAATACACACACACATTCCCAAAGATCATAATTACTAAATGTTTATCCTAAATCTGTGGTATTTTAAGATATCTTTGGCAGAGAAAGATGTATCAAAGGTGACTAAAGAATAAGAGTAATAATTATAAATATAACTGACTACTGAAGCAAAACAGACAATTAATTTGGAAGCGTCTAAATAATCTGGTAGGTAGACTTTGAAATCTTTTGAACCATTCTCCTTGGTTCAATTAATGTAAAACATGCAGTACTGACAGATGTAGCAGTCTCAGCCATCTCTCCAGAGTATTTGCAACCTCCAAAGTATCTTTTTGTGGAAAGGTGAGGAGGCGGCTACTAAAGCCAGGTGCAAAATCTAGATATACAGTATGTGCTCTAATAATAACAACAACAACACAGTCATTCCAAAGCTGTGCTGGCAAACACAGTTATTTGCTGAAGTCTTCCCTTGTATCTAGCAACTAAGAATTGTGTAGAATGTGAAGAAAGATAGAAAAACCCTAATCATCGAACCCTGGAAATATATTCAAGAAATAAAGCTGACAAGTTTATACTTGAAATCAGTGAGAATGTTTTGTCTTCTAATAAACAGATTTTCCATCTACCATTGCCAGACTCATCTTTCCTTTCCTTGTAAGCCCAATTATGGTGGTCTATCTGTTGTTCCTATGTAGCTTCATCTGCTGTTTCCAATTTTATCGTCTGAAGCAAAGTGGGATGAGAAGTTTCCATCCAAAGATATAAAACTTCCTAAAGATTGGGAGAGCCAATTAAATACCCGCGTTAGCTCTCCCAGTTTATACTTCAGTTTCAAAAATATACAGTATTAGTCTGCAATGTTAGCAAAACAGAACTGGAAATGGAAGCATTAATATTTAGAGTTACAGTCAACAGAGATATACTTGAGAGCTGGGAACATAAAGCGGATGGGTCATTTCTTCCAGATCTGATTTCATGCTGTTTAGGTTTCCTGTTTCCATTGTTCTCATATCCTCTTATCAAAGACAAGCTTAAGATATTATAGCATGTCTTCTTTTGTTAAAATGCTGTAAAGGCAAATATGGCTGTGACAACAGTCATCTGGAAATAAACTGATGACTAAGGCTATGGCATGAATTACTATTCCAAAAAACCAGAAGCATGCCATCCCAAAACTATTTTCAATGGCATTTATATTATCTCATACAAAAATATTAATGTCAATATATTAGGCATTAATTTAAAGGAATTCTGCCCTGTAACTGTATATTTCAGAAATGTGGACATTCCACTTTCAAATATAACATGAAACTTGGTGACAAGTGGCTAAAGTGCAGTATTGCAGGCAATACTAGAATTCGATCCTGATGGAGCTCAAGGTTGATGGAGCTCAAGGTTGACTTCTATCCTAGCAAAATAAGGTTGGTAAAATAAGGACCCAGATTGTTGGGGGAAATATACAAATAATGCTTCTATCTTGTAAACCACCCACAGACTGCCGTAAGACATTATGGGATGGTATATAAGTCTAAGTGATGCTGCTATTGCTATAACATAAAAAAAAAATATCTCACTTTCAGGATATTCAGAATCCACGTTGGAATCAGAAAACACATTTCACTTTCAAATGAAATGCTTCTTTGTGAAAGACATTCTAGAAAACTAATGCTGTGAAATTCTTAAAGCTTTCAGATAAATCCTGGACAACTTCACTTTAGTGAAAAGCATATTTATGGAAAAATAATGTGGGTCTCTCTGGAAAAAACAAGCTTTACTATTCCTACAAATCCTATTCTCCTTTTTACTCTATAGCAGGAATGGGATCCATGAAGACACAAGAACTTCAGTAGCTCTGATGGCAGAGAGAAAGACAGAGACAGAGAGACAGAGAAAAAGAAAGAGAGACAGAGGTTTTGATTGAACTGATAGAATGGCAATTGATCGTCCTGCAGTTAATAGAGCATTTCAGTTCAAATGCATCATACTGGTTGCTGGGTAGCAACACTGGGAAACTATTATTGCTTTGAATTAGTTTCCTGGTTGCCTAAAAGCATTGGCTGATGATTATGGAAGCAAGATGATACACTGAATAGACATTTTGGTGCATTCCAAATTTTCTTTCTGATCTTAAGAAAAGGTTGAAAGGGGGCAGGAGGGAAGAGAAAAACAGGCTGAATATACGTAGCCAATACATTAACTCAAACAAGCACTTATATCAAGAATTGGAGGAAAGATATCTCTCTGATTTGAAAAGATGGGAAGTATAGATTTGGAAATATTGTCCATTCAAACAGATTATTGGCCTTTTTATTGGACTAAGCAAATTTGCAAATGCATCTTCAAACGCTTGCCTTAACTTGCCATCTAACATACACAAGCATTTAGTGAGATGTGGAGGTAAACTCCATAGAACTCGAGATAAACTCTATTAAACTTGAAGTTAATACACCATTCAGTGTGCCTGCTGCTATTGTTTATCTTACAAGCCTATATTTTGTTTAATATAGGGGCTCGTAATAAGAGTTTGTTAGTGAATATACTTCCCTGAGTTTCAGAAGTTTCCTGCCCAAACCTGCAACAAAAAGAATTACAGCAAGTGTAGCTCAACAGATCTGAGAGTCAAGAGGATAAAATAGGCATTGTGAGATCCTTAGCATAGTCTTAGCATAGTTACAGCTCCTACAATATATAGAATAGAACAGAACCGAATAGAATAGAATTCTTTATTGGCCAAACGTAACTGGATGCACAAGGAATTTGTCTCCAGCGCATAAGCTCTCAGTGTACATATAAACAACAGGGATTGGTCATATATCATAGAACAGAGTTACTACCATTAATCATAATATGCAAGAGGTACAGACTTCATTGGATAGTTAGAAATGATAAATCATAGATACCAATAGGAGAAGCTAGCAGGAAAGGTGAGATGATGAGAAAGATTAGAAGATGGGAAGGATAATATCAATACAACCCTATCACATATCTAGGCCAAATATCTTTAGGCCTAGGATGCTGTGGAAATTAGGTGTTCAGCAGAGTGACGGCACAAGGGAAAAAACTTTCTTTGTGTCTTCTTATTTTGGCATGCAATGCCCTATAGAAGCATCCGGAGAGGAGAAATTGAAACAGTTTATGTCCAGGATGTTAGGGGTCTGTAGATATTTTCTCAGCCCTCTTTCTGGTTTGTGCAGTGTACAAATCCTCAATGAAAGGCAGGTTGGTTGCAATTGTATTTTTCTGTAGTTCTAACTATCCATTGAATCTTTACCTGTCTTGTTTGGTTGCTGTGCCAAACCAGACAGCTATTGAGGTACAAATGACAGACTCAATCATTCTATACTGTATCAGCAGATCCTTGAGAAATCTGAGCTTTCTGAGTTGACACAGGAAGAACATTTTTTTTGTTGTGCTTTTTAAATGATGGTTATAACGTTAGGTGTCCATTTCAAGTCCTTGGAGATAATAGAACCTAAAAACGAGAAGGTCTCTACTATTGATACTGTGTTGCCTAATATTGTAACAGGTGGTAGAATATGAGAGCTTCTTCTAAAATCTACTATCATTTCTGCAGTTTTAACAGTGTTCAGCTCCAGGATGTTTCAGCTGCACCACAGGGCCAGTTGATCTACCTCTGATCTATATACAGAGTCATCATTGTCTCGAATGTGACCAATGACTGTTCTATCATCTGCAAACTTCAGTACTTTAACAGAGGGATTCTTTGAGGTGCAAACATTGGAATACAGAGAAAAGAGTAATAGAGAGAGCACACAGCCCCTGTGGGGCTCCTGTGCTAATTGAATGGGTATTCAATGTGATTTTAACCTAGCTTCACCTGCTGCTTCCTATCTGTTAGAAATCCATCTACAAGTGCGGTCAGGCACAGCTAGCATAAGAAACACTTTAATTAGTTTGACTGAAGTAACTTATCGGTATATATTAAAGCATCATGCTTCACATTTAAAAAGTTCATTCCTCAAAGTTGTCTAGTTATCTTTTCTGGTGTGTGTGTGTGTGTGTGTGTGTGTGTGTGTGTGTGTGTTTTAAAAAAACCATATAGTGTTTTGGTTTTTTTTGTTTTTTTTTAAAGTATGAATTTAGGTATATAAACTGAAAGTAGCTCAATTAAAATGTTTCTATTCAGAGAAATTAAGACATAACCTGCCACCATTTTTTTTCTACTGCATAAAGCCTATGTTTAACATAATAAATACAGCATTAATAAATTCATTTCTAGTTATAAAACAACTGGACCCCAAATCAACCTCAACCATCTAAAAGTTATTTACATTCATTAAATTTTGACATTTTAAAAAATTGAATTGTCACTGTTTTTAATACTACGGAACAGAATGACAAAGTTGGAGAGAACCTTGGAGGTCTTCTAGTCCAACAGCCGGCTCAGGCAGGAGACTCTATACCATTCCAGACAAGTGATTGTCTACTATACAGTCTCTTCTTAAGTGATGGAGCAACCACACCTTCTAGTTCCATTGGTTAATTGTTCTCACTGTTAGGATATTTCTCCTTAGTTCTAGATTGCTTCTCTCCTTGATTTAGTACATGGAATGACATAATTGTGACAGGCCCAATTTTAAGTTCTTGAAGATTAATTATTCAAAAAAACAATGTGACAGGCAACATCAGATTAAAAAAATGTTAACTTCTTGAAGATTAATTATTCAAGAAACAATGTGACAGGCAATGTCAGGTAACAAAGCTGAAGTAAAACTTGAGGCAGTCAACCTAAATTTAATGTGGTGCATTAGAACACAGCACCTGCCACACATAAAGTGATGTCTGTTGACTCACCAGGCCCACTTGACAATTAGAACGATCGCTCTATTATTAATTTAGGGTCAAAAAGATTCTTATGATTTTATCACTGAAAAAGAAGCTGGAAGGAAAATTCCATCATTGGCAGAGCTTCTCAGAACTTTCTGCAGCTGAAGAATGCCTCCCCCATACACCATCTGCATTCAAATCAAAGATATCAGGTACTCTGCTCTGTAAACACCTTGTTCTTCTTCCCCCACACATGCACGCACACACCTTTTGCCTCTCTTATATATTTTGATATCCAATTAGGATGCCTATATCCTAATGAAAATTGTATGTTGCATAGCACAGTCTCAAAAGTACATAATGGGACATACATTAATGATAGAAAGGAAAATAAACTAAAAGGAAGAATAAACACAAAAATGAGGAGAAAAAAAAATGTTTTCTATATGTCCGTTATGAGCAAGTGCTTATGTGTGAAGGGTGGAAAGGATTCTACAACTCCTTGAAGAGCCCTTTTTAGCATAAATTAATTTGCCAGTCATGAGTCTACTGACATAAATGTCACTGGAAAAAAAAAGCGACTTATGACTATTTTTCATACATACAAGCCTTGCAGCATCCCCATGGTCATCTGATCAAAATTCAGACCCTTGGCAACTGACTCATATTTATGATGGTTGCAGTGTCATGGTGTCGTGTAAATCACTTCCCGCAACCTTTTGACAAGTCAATGGGGGAGCCAGATTCAGTTAACAACCATGTTACTAACTTAACAACTGTAGTCATTCACTTAACAACTGTGGCAAGAAAGATTGTAAAATGGGACAAAATTGACTTAACAAATGTTTCACTTAGCAATAGAAATTTGGGGCTCAATTGTGATTGTAAGTCGAGGATTACCTGTATACCAATTGTTCCCTTTCTGTACCAGCTATCAATCCATTCTGAACTAAAGGAGAAGTCCTGGAACAGATAGGCACTGTTCACATAAAGAATTGCTTCCTTCCATACCTACAGTCTTGACCCTAAGATCAAGTATATCTGTCTCAGTAAATCTGCCAAACGACAGGTAGGGCTTGCCTCATGCATATATTATATTCTTTGGGGCACAAGGTAAAGAAATTTTCCAGTTTCCATAGATTTTTTTAATAGGTACTTATTGGTGGTTCCTAATGTTTTGCAATTACGGATTTTATTTTAATCATGCATTAAAATCATGATTTTATTGTATTAATTTAATTTATATTTATAGTACTTGCTGTACTATAATATTTGCCCACAGATTATTAGTAGGCCACAGAATATTTTTTTTCAATATAGAATAAATAATATTTTATTTCCAATTTCAAATGTGGAAGCGTTCCATTAATAGTGCATTAATATTTCTTCACTTTTGATATGGCCATAATACATATTAAAACTTATGGGCTCCAGTTGCCACGCATAAGAAGTAGCGTGGAAAATCATATTTAAAACATTGAAAAGGACTTCATTGATCAACATAAATAGAAGGCCTATCTGAACAAGGTTGTTTTTCATACATATCCTGATAGAGTTTTATTTTCTGAATATTCTCACAAATAAAAAAAAACCTCTCCTATATGTATGTAACAAATGCATTCAGATCATGATGAGTCATGGAGAAGAATTTCACTGCAGGGATTACATGGTTACAATCATTCTTTAAATAATGTGGCCCTGAACCATTTTAAGATTTGGATTTGGTAAAGGTAATTCCAGGTGATCTCATTGGTACACTCATGTAACTTTCTTGGTGATAAACTGGCGGTTCTCCCAAAGCATTTGTCTGTTTAGTTTTTTGACTTCCCAGTCAAGCCTACAGTTTTCCAATCAAGTCCAGGGATTTCCTGGTAGTTTTCAATCCCCAGTCCTAAACAACCAAACAGAGCTTAGCCTTCTCTCGATTGCTTAGTGTGATGACTGGCACTTTAAATAGTATTCAGAACAATATAAGGATATTGATGTAAATCAATAATGAAACATGATAAAAATAACATACTGAAGAGATAAAGGTACGCACAACACTAGTTTATAGATAATTCAATTTTCTTGATCATTAACTTCCTTCCCTCTCTATGTGAATGCCAACAGACACAACTTGCAAATGATAGAATGGTTATTTTTCATAGATTTCTTTCTCTCAATGAAGAAATTTAATAGCCAAAATGTATCTTGACGACAGACAAGAGCACAATTAAACAGCAGACTAAAAAGTTCTCAGGCTGACACTTCATAATTGTTTTCTGCATTCTTTTGCAAAGCCCAGAATTATCCTGAAAATGGTATTCAAACTAATATGGCTGTTCCATGGTTTCTGGCCTGCTTCACACATTATAATAAGACTTAATATGAATTTGGCACTTTCTTTGAATCAGTTTTATAATCTGTGGATTATAAACCATGATTTATCATGTGAATTGAGCCAGTTTTGATTTATAAGAAGATTGCTTACACCCATCTGCTGTTGATTGTTCTATTGTAATCAATATAAGAAACAATATAGGAATCCGCCACTTGGTTATTCTTATCTGAAAAAGTACATGACATTACTATATGATTAGCTGAGATTATAACCAGCATTTATGGTTTAGAGTCGTGGTGTCACAGATGTTAGAGTGCAGTATTGCAGGCTAACTCCGCCCATAATCTGGAGTTCGATCCTAACTGGCTTAAGCTTGACTCAGCCTTCCATCCTTCTGAGGTGGGTAAAATGAAGACCCAGATTTTTTGGGGGGGAGCAGTAGGCTGACCCTTAAATCGCTTTGAGAGGGCTGTAAAGCACTGTGAAGTGGTATATAAGTCTAAGTGCTATTGCTATTTACTCATTTATTTATAATATTCATGGACTTCCAGCATTTTGCATCAAATACACAACCTTTATCATAAAACCTGATAAAGTGATTGTACAATAAATAAGTAGCTCTGTTGTAACTAAACATTAAGATTATAAATTAAAGTTCTGCACAACACTTTTGTTTTTACTACTTCCCTGAAAACTGTCATCCCATTATCCAGGGATAGATAGAACATAAACAGAAAAACATTGCCTCCTGGCCCTCTATTCCAAATGTCACATGGAGAGAGGGACTCAATATTCCAGTTTCTAGACAGATCAGCTCTATTAGAAGCTGGTGATTCTGAATATATATGCCAACCATAGATCACTTTCTAAATGAGAATCAGTATCAACAATTCATCTGCTAACAACCAATGCAACACCCAGAACACCGGTATTATGTGATTATGGCATCTTTTACATCACAAATAGGTGGTCTACTATATTTTGGTATCTCCTGCCACTTCAGTCTTCAATTGCTTGAGGGCTTTAGTCTCTCACATTACATCAATCTAACCTAGAACTCATAAGAGCATAGGTATAGAATGCCACTTGAGGCATGAATTCTATCAATTATCTAATTCTCACAGAATTTATCCAGGGTTTTAAAATGAGTGCTTTTCTTCATCTGGCTTAACTTTTCTGCTATAAATTTCTAAGTCACACACTGAACTCTCCAATTTAAAGAATTAACTGGACTTTAAAGGTATATCATTTTGGCTGTACTATATCTAAAGATTTCTCCTGTATTATATTATTTAGATAAGAGTGGCACTATTCCACTTCATTTTTGGGATAAGTCATACATTGTTTAACTTTCATGACTTTTTAAGTAATACGAAGTAATCAGAGGAGCCAACAATAGATCCACTACACATTTAGGATTAGAGTCTTATCATCCCTCTTAGCTATAACTGTCAGATCCAGTTCAAGCAATTATAGAACAGTATATTCTTTAAGAACAGATTTTATTCCCAATCCACTTTAAAAAATATTAACGTAAGAGTTAAAGAAAAATCACATCGTATTTGTGCTATTTTTAAAGAAATACATGGAATGTTTCTAAACTCTGTTTTCATACATTTATGGAGCAGATTTACCCTTAACTAAAGAAAATGAAACAATATATATTTGAGTGCTGCTTAGTTATGTTGCTTAAATAATGCATTATATAAGGTTAGTAGAAAAATATGAACTTTGTAGCAATTAATTCACTGTGTGAAAATCCCATCAGAGGTGTCACTGAAAATGTTCAGTCAAGAGCTATATATCTATACTTTTGAATTATATCCATTCCTGCTTTAAACAAACTAGCTAATGGCTAGATCTTTCTTTCTGTTTTAGAAAAACCTAGGTCTTATGTGCATCTTTGCCAAAATCTCCTGGAATATTCAATATATTGAAACAAATGGCAGATTCACATCAAAACCTTTGCTTCAAGTTCCCAAAAAATTGCACCATAAGCTATTATTTCCCATAGAAGTATTTTACCATTTTTTAAGCAATAGAGTTGCTCAGAGTGATAAGTAATCACATTCTGCTAGTGCTAGTGGTGTGCTTTATTCTGATTTAATTAAGACGTGTCCTCATTAAAAATTCATGGAAATAGTTTATACCATGGAGGTTATAGTGGGGTGAAGCAGAATAAAATAAAGCAAAGGCAAAGTGTCATGTATGAAGTTGCCAGAATTATTTTAGTACCCTTCAGCAATCCATTGGGATTTATTTATTTGATTCATATGCCATTTTACCTTCACTCCAGAATGGTGTGCATATTCCCCCCTCCTTTTTTTAATTTCTTCACAAATATCATTCTACATGGTAGGATGACCTGAGGGACCCTGGCCCAAATTGGCTACGTACTCATATTATTTCATTTCCATTCAAAACACATGAGCTCAACACAGAAAAATATAAGAAAAAAAATCAAAATTGTCTTGCCTTGTCTTTCTTTTGAGGGAAGGGAAAATACTGGGTGGTTTTTAAAACTTGTATCATAGCCAAAACAATTAACTAGAATTTTAGTATTTCTTTTGGCTGATATGATCTACTTCAAAGGACTAACAATTTCTAAAAACGACACGTGGACACTTAACAAGACATCCCCTATGACTCCCCCCAAACAATTACATTATAAGGGAAACAGGAGACTGTTTAATGAACAACGACAATGTTCTTGTTTCAGAGCCCATCAAAGATAAACTAACTCAATACTATTTTTTTAACCACAATGATTAAACATTTATATTGCTAGGGACTATTTGCCCAATCTCTTGATTTGATCACTTGGGAACTTCACTGCACAAACGGTGACTCTGAAGTGTAGCTTCAAATGGAAGTGAGAAACATTTCATAGGTCAAAAGAATCATACTTCAACAAAACAATCCATCCTTGTCTCATTAGAGATCCCAATGGAAGAGAAACTCTATTAAGAACTCCAATTTGTTAAGGGCCATTATGGTGTGCTTTTTGTCCTTGGTAATACCAGAGGAGCCAGGAATTGTGTCATTGAAAGCCCATGTTTGGGTTTACAGCAGTCTAAGCTTTTTTATTGTGAATGTGAGAGTTTTTTTCGACTGAACAACCAATCTGATTAAGAAATGAGTCTTCCTCCTTATAAGAGAATTTGAGTTTCAAAAATATCAAGAGAAATGTATGCATGTGAATATTTTTCACCTTACTTTTTATTTTATCTATTTGTTTATTAGATTTATGTGCTGCCCATGTCATCTAAAGGCAACTCTTATCCTGAAGCAGGTGACAAGTTTTTGCATCAGATGTCTTTGAATATGGTATGACCTCTATCCTGCAATCTGAAGTCTATTGATTATATGCAAAGATGAAAGGAATAATTTGTCTCCTACAAGTCCTCTGTTTGTAATAAAAGCTCTAACAAAAAAATGAAATTCCAATTATACCACTCTCAAGTCAGACCAATGAAGACTTTTCTGCAGTGTGTCTTTATCTCCCAGTGGCACACAACTGGGTATGCCAAAATATAGTCAAATCCATGTAATTTTGCTTTTGTTAAGAAGTATAACTTCAGATTGTGAGGAGGATGTAGTTAGAAGTGTTCCTAAAAGAAAAGAAAAAGAGAAGCCAGGAAAGAAAAGAAACAGGAATTGGCAGGGGATTAGATTTTTACTAAAAACAGTAAATGGTTTACCTCAATTTGCTATTGTAAAGAAACAATTGCCCAGACACTAGTATGAAGCCACTTTAGAAGTGAGAAGTCGGAGTTAACTTATCCACTGGAGATCTTTTGGAAGCTGTAGATAAGCAGAATTTCCATCTGAAACCTAAAGTCCTATTGATTGAAGATACAGCATGGCAACATTTTACCTTTCCTGTCCCTACCTACTAAAACCTACAATATGTAACTTTAAAAAGCTTCATTTTAACAAAAACTGGAAAATTATCCGTTGTTTTCATTATGACATCAATCTTTCATATCCAAAGCAAAAGTGCTTTATCATTTTTAAAAATACACATGCACAAAAGATAACATACTGTTCATCATGGAACATATTTCTAATTTCATTCATAAATTGTGCAAATTGCTCTAAAATGAATAATCTACACTTCTCACACCGCTTATCATTTGCACAGAAATTACCTACTTTCTCCCCTTATTCTCAAAATATCCAGTTTCCCAATTCACGGTAGCAAAGAACACATCGTCAAAAACAGTCAAACATTTAAAAGCAAAAGTGAACAAAACTTTGCATTATATTATAAGGCTGGAGTGAAAAATCCACTGTTGGGGTGTAAGAAAAAAAGAAATGTATTGTAAAAGTAAAATAAATTATCAAAAAATACGATGATCATTTTGTTTTTAAGGAATGGAAAATTGGCTGGTGGTAACTATTTTGCTGATGTCATGAAACTGACAATGGTTTTATCGTGTATGTTAATTTAAAAAATCCAAACAACATGATTATTTTAATTGTTTTAAATGTTATTTGGATAAATATTTAAAATAATGCAGCACCTAATTTTCTGTGGGAGATAATTACTTTTCATTTCTGCTGGAAGTAGCTAATATAGTTTCTCCTTAATTGCAAATAAAAGAACTTTATGTATGAAAAATCTGCACTGCTTAGATACTTAACTCTTCCCCCCCCCCATAATTTTATTAAAGATTTTAGCCACACTAGTAAAAGCAAATACAAACTAAACTCAGAAAAAAGAGAAATAGAAAGTCTGAAAAAATAATTTTAAAAACTCCAAAAAGATAAAGAAAAGGAAAAGAAATATATGAAGAAGTGATTTTAGATCTTCATCACAATTAAAAACAAATTTGATAAACTCTTCACCCCTATAAAGGTACAGAAAATATCTCTTCTCTGCTACACATTTCAATCCTGATGTCAACAAAAAGTACATAAAGGGTTACCAGAGCTTTCTAAAATCATTTTATTTATTTATTTATTGTTATAAAAGAAATCACTTTAACCTTGATAAAGTTGATGAGACAAACCAATTTTATATTCCTTCCGTTTATTTCTAACAATTATGATCTTTGATTCATTCACATGTTGTAGGGTTTGGTCTCTCTGATTTTTTTTTTCCTTTTCCAAGGCTTTAGATAATCCTTTTTGTAAATCCAGTAAAAAGTTGTTATCTGGTTCATTCTTTTAGTATATCATTTTTATTTTCACTTTGATTTTCAAAACCTTAACCAATTTCTTTTACTGTATATATTCAGTAAAAAGTCTTTAACAAGGTCATTTGTCATTTGTCATTTCACTTTAAGTGCTTATTTTATCTTGTGATCCATATTTTTTTAATTACCAGTATTTCTGGTTCTCCTATTTGTGCATCAGATTTAATATCTTTTGGATATAGTTTATCCATAGAGGCAGGTATCATTACATTTCTGATATTAGAGCAATCATTAATGTGGAGATGGACTGACAATTATTCCATCTTTGCTGAGTACCACCATAACCTAAACAGTATTTAAGTAGGTGTTCAAGCAAAGGAAGTGGCTGCATCTCATGAGTGGGGAAGCCCACCGAATTCTCTGTGCATCTGAATCCCACCTACAACCCATTTTAAAAGAGAGCTCCCACAATTTGAGAAAAAGTGATTTTGTGAGGCCCTTTTACCGTTAGGCAATAGATGATGAATAGGTATTCAAAAGGTATAAAATCCCTTTTAAATATCTACTGTTAAATTATTCAATACAATAAAATTATGTCACAAAGCAGCTTCTAGGTACTGTTGCTTTCTTGGTTCTTCACCAACTGGATCTGTAATTCATTAAAAGTATGCTTACCTTAAAAATAACTTCACCCAGGCTAAGCACATTCCGTGGAATAACAAGAACAGCCAGACAGATGAATGTGGAGACATTTTAAACAAAGGCAAGCTGGCTATTTATGAATTGCTCAGCTACAGTCAACTAAGTACCAAACATCATGGTCAAAGCAGGAAATGCTAGCCAAATTTGAAATTTTTAAAATGAATAAAATTAAAATTAAATGGGGCAGTGGAGGAAAACTCTATGACTAGAATTTGAATCCCTTCAAGAAAAAAAACATTTGTCAACCATGTTATTGCTTTTATTTATTATCTTCTATTTATTACTTTCCATTATTAAGGGTTATCTATTGGTTGGGCAAATAAATTGGGCCTGCTGAAAACCAACTCCAACAATAGCACTGAAGATAGCATTTTAGATCCTACTTTGTTTCCTCCTCAGTTTTAATAATCCTGACAAGATGAAATAAATCATTTTGGTTAAAAACGTCTATTTTCATTCAGATATCCCCTTGAAATTGAAATGTGGTACCTCATATTTTATATTTATATTTCACTCAATCATTAAAAGATAAAAACACTAAATAGCTTGTAAACCCTTTCTTGAAATGTGATTCACTCAAGGGTGGGCTTCAAATTTTTTAGCAACAGGTTCTCTGCCTGAATGACTGGCTGGCTGGGCATGGCTAGGTGGTCATGTGACTGGATGGGTGTGGCCAATTTCCCCTAAAAGAGAAATATAACATGGAGGCAGAGCTGAGTTTCCCCCCACCTTTGTTAAGGCCTGAGCCAGCCTTTTGTTCTTACAAAGCTACCATAATGGGCTTTTAAATACTTTTGCTATTTGAATAAGTTAGGCATTCTTAGAAATAAAAATAACAAGGCTGAACTGATCTTCACATACCTATAAAAAATCCTGCTGCTTCTCTGTTTCTTGCTGCTTCTGAAACTGTGGTTGCCTAATGCAGCCGGAAACAGCAGGAGGTGAGGTTGGGCGGGTTGGGGCCAGCCAGGAGTGGGATTTCGCTGGGGGTGTGGGGTTTCGCTGAACTGCGCAGAATCTTAGCTAGAGGATCACCCAAACCCTTGAGAACCCCCACCAGCCCACCCCTGGATTCACTGTATTTATTTACAGCAGATTCAGATACATGGAAGAAATGGAAAACTATGGATCTGTATTTGTTTCATTATGCAAATAAGCTATGTAATTCTTCTGTTGGATCCAAGCCACTGTCCTCTAACAAAACCCATCAGCTTCCAAACAGCAAATGTAGTCTTATTTCGAAAATATGAAAATGCCAACCATTTCTTCCTAATAGCACCTGCAATCATGATGACATTAGCCGGCTTGATTTTAACATACCCATCTTTCTGAAAAATGTTCCAAGCGAATAAAATTAAACCATTTATTTTTATTGGGAAACTGTCTGCATGATTTGCTTCTTGCCACCAAAGTGGGTGCATTCAGCAAGTATGATGGTGGCACTATTTTCTGTTGCTGATAAAGTGGGCTGGCTTTTAACAGATCCCTCTATTGTAGCACTTTAAGGGATTGCTTCACCATAGTGAAAATAACGAGCTGGCAATTCAACAGAACCTAACAGCGGAAGCTTAGCATTAAAAAGAGAGTGCATCTGCATGAGAATGGATACATCTAAAGTATTTGGAATATTTACTTATTTCATTGGGTTTATATGCAGCCTGGTTCCAAGGCAACCGACTCTTGGGGGTCTCAAAATCTAACCCAAATGGCAATATACAAAATGTACAGAGCAACATCCATTTGGACAACACAATCTAAAGCCAAAGATCCAGCTAACAAGTGAGCCACATCCACCATACCTCAAGGCCTGGGAGAAGAGGTTTTCAAGGTCTTCCGGAAGACTTGTCAGGGTGGGGCCCACATAAATGTCTTGGGGAGAATCTCATTCCAGAGGGTAGGCACCATGAGAAAATAAAAGTCATCCTTGACTTACAACCACAATTGACTACAACATTTCTGTGGCTAAGTGAGCCATTTGTTAAGTAAATTCTGCCTCATTTTATGATCTTCCTTGCAGGGAATCACTGCAGTTGTTAAGTTAATAACATGGTTGTTAAGTTAATAACACGGTTGTTAAGTGAAACTGGCTTCCCCACTGCTTGTCAGAAGGTCGCAAAACATGAACACATGACCTTGGAACACTGCAATGATCATAGATATGAGTCAGTTGCCAAGCATCTGAATTTTGATCACATAAGCACAGGGATGCTGCAACAGTTGTAAGTGTGAAACACGGTCATAAGTCACTTTTTGCACTGCCATTATACCTTTGAATGGTCACTAAATGAACTGTTCTAAGTCAAGGACTACTTGTATTTCTTCCTTGGTACTGAAAGATGGCACTATTTAATCAAAACGATCCACAGCATGGCAGCTCTTATTAGACAGCCAGAAATCACAGCTGGGTCTCCAAAGAGTGGAGAATAGTTAATTCTTAGCACCCTGGTGGGATGCTAAGCCAAATTACACCAGGACTGTGGGATGAAGTGTCAATCAAGTAAAACTTTCACTTTTTTTTTTTTTTTTTTCAAATAGATTTTTATTTTATTTTTTTTTACAATATCTTACATTACACGGTGTGACGTGTGGGTACAACAATTTACAA
>JANHFL010005672.1:14644-35971 GCA_032468155.1 Oxyrhabdium leporinum | reverse complement strand
CTGCTCAGGCAGGAAACCCTACACCATTTCAGACAAATGGTTGTCCAATCTCTTCTTAAAAACTTCCAGTGTTGGAGAATTCACAACTTCTAGAGGCAAGTTGTCCCACTGGTTAATTGTTCTGTCAGGAAATTTCTTCTTAGTTCTAAGTTGCTTGTCTCCTTGGTTAATTTCCATCCATTGCTTCTTGTCCTGCCCCTCAGGTGCTTTGGAGAATAGCTTGACTCCCTCTTCTTTGTGGCAACCTCTGAGATATTGAAACACTGCTATCATGTCACCCCTAATCCTTCTTTTCATTAAATTAGATATACCAAATTCCAGCAACTGTTCTTTATATATTTTAGCCTCCAGTCCCCTAATCATCTTTGTTGCTCTTCTCTGCACTCTTTCTTGAATCTCAACATCTTTTTTACATCATGGCAACCAAAACTGGATGCAGTATTCCAAATGTGGCCTTACCAAGGCATCATAAAGTGGTACTAACACTTCACATCATCTTAATTCTATCCCTCTGTTAATGCAGCCTAGAACTATGCTGGCTTTTTTGGCAGCAGCAGCACACTGCTGGCTTATATTTAAGTGATTGTCTACTAGGACTCCAAAATCTGCCCCACAGTTACTACTGTTGAGGGAGGTACCACCTATACTGTACTTGTGCATTTGGTTTTTCTTGCCTAAATGTAGAACCTTACTTTTTTCACCATTGAATTTCATTTTCATTTTCATTTCAATTTCTTTTTCTTGGCAATTCTAAAAACGGAGACTAGTCTGAAGCCCCCTTTTAGAAAGTACTGTTATTTTATTTTATTATTTTTCATCTAAAAAGAACTCCTAGTCAAGGATTTTTTTTTTCTTAAATGGCAGAATTAACATGGTACATTTCTTTTCTACTGTTGCATATGTGAAGTGGAACTGGAAGTGGCGCGCACGGTTTTTCCAGAGTTGGAGGCAAGACTGCAGATTCCTGCCTGCTTCCTTGACTCTTCAATTCAGGTCAAGTAATTGCTCATGGTTTATTTCACTAAATGTATACAGGACCGTTGACACTGAAAGGGAATTTTTCATCTCAAGGGTAGGATATTATTACGAGGGAGGAAGGTAACAGGACGACAGAGACCAGAGCTCTGCTAAGAATTGTATTTTATCTATTCAATATTTCATTTTTGGTCCTATATTTTGAAATAATATTATCTCAGGGATTATCAGATACATACATAGTGTAACAAAAAACCCTAAGAAGATTTGAAAGAATTCCGCAATTTAGTTATCCTAAAAGCAGTCAGGGAACTCTAAACCCTTTTTCCCCCAACAAAAGATAACTGAGTCATATTCTTCTGTTAATCCTACCTCTAATTAAAAATAGTGTATCCAACAGAAATTAACATTTCTAACTTAGCATACCTTCATCTTCCATTTTAGCTCTCAGTACCTATGATGCAGAAGGCCATTGAAGACAGGATGAATTAAGGAGTCTGTGATGACTCAGGGCACAGCACAGAATAACACAAACAGCTGGCAGTTCAAACTGCCCCTTTATTGCTTCAAATTTCCCCAAACGCTCCCACCTTTCTGGCAAGTCCCAGAGCAGAGTGATGACAAACCCCACACAAACCTCAAGCAGCTTCTGGCTGCAATTAGTCCAGCCCAGTGCTGTCCGCACCAAGTCTGCACAGCAATAAATCCAAATTTATTTGGCAAATCAAGGGCAAATCACAGAGTTCAGGAAAAGATCCAGATAATTAGTCCAGAATACCAGAAAGAATGCAAGGACTCTTGGAAAGTTCAAACGTGGACAAGCAACACTTCAGGAACTCAGCATTTGTTCCTGACAAATGCCCCTCCCCACAGCATCTCCTTAAGTCTCATTCCCTAGGTGTGCCTTGTGAAGATGGGCGGGACTCTTCTCCCAAGTAGCCTGCTCAGTCTGCGTTGTTCATGCCTTCTCTCCATTCTCCGAGCCCTTGGATCAGGAGGGGGTGGTCTTTGCTCCCTGCCTGAGCTCTGTCTCTCATATTCATCCTGCCTCTGTTTCTCCCTGCCTACAATCTGTCCTAATCCTGAAAGTCCATGGCCCATTTTCTTCTGAAGACAACGAAGCCACCCCCTCAATCTCTGTCGGCTCATCCAGCTCATCTCCCCCCCTCCCCCAGATTCAGGTCCCGATGGGAGCATGACAGAGTCCTTCATCTAAACTATTTGTTTTCTTCTTCACAACCATTTGTCACACTTCAATATAAAACATCTTTGGACCTCCCCATTTTCACATTGTCAGCAATGCACAGCATTATTAAAAGGAGACGATCATTCAGCCGTTTTTGTCATAGCATTTTAAAGATTCACCACAAATTAAATACCTTCCAGTAATCAAGATACAATCAAGATGTTAATTTATATAAAGCAAGCAGTGTTTTATTGAAGTACATGGCAAATAAATTAATCACATAGGATATGGCCAAATGCTACAGATTAGAAATAACCATTATAATGCAATGTTGCTGAAACTGATAATTCTCTAATCCCTTCTACAATCCAGGTATGAAACCGGATTGTACAAAAAGTAAAGAATCACTCTAATGTCCCCTTATACGAATGCTATCCCTGTGATTTGATTTCTGATTATGCAGATTTAATCTAGCATAGAAAATGGCAAAAGAATTGTTTCCTGAACAATGAATGATCGTGTCATAGTAAACTCTTAAAGTGGGTTCCCATGATATTATGGCATCCTTCTAGTCATTTAAGGGTTAAGTGTAAATTTTTGTAGTTCTTTTGATGCTACTAGAGATGTGTCAAGTATACCCACTTGCAAAAGTTCAATTTTCAGTTCTGGGCTTTCATTACAGGAAAGCTGACTTTGTCTGCTTTCCGATGCAATCAGAAGATATTCATTGCATTGTCAGCTTATTGGTGAAATGGGTGGCATATAAATAAGGAAATAAATAAAACTGTCCATCTGTCATTAAACTGTGCTCTCCCACAAACTGATAGCATTCTTCTCAATTTCACTGTACCACACCATGTGCTGAGTCTGTAGGAACCAACAACATAGACTAATGTAACAGCACAGTCCAACTTTCTTCATTTTTTCATGAAAACACTCAGTTGTTGAGGTTCAATATAAAACTATATTTTTTTTAAAACATTGATGCTGTGACAGAGCAACATTGTCTTAGGGCAATGGTGTGACATGTTAAGATACATTTCTAGTGATGTCTATGAAAAAAAAATCAAAATTCATAAAGTTGTGTTTTGTTTTGTTTTTAAAAAAGAATTAACTCTGAGAAATCACATAAACGTTTTTATAAAAGCTGGACATAAAACAGACAGTTATTAACTCACTATTATATGTCATAGACAGATATAGCATAGCTCGGTTTAATATTTTAGTTATGCTGATCAAGAACATTTCAGTTTATTAAACTTCATTACTAATTGAGTTTAATAAGGGCACAGAAAATTAGCTTTGTTCAGTCTGCTTTCTCAGAGGAATAATAGTTCATTCCATGTGCAAGGCTCCTCCAGTTAGAAGGCTTTACTTTACTTTACTTCCAGCACAGAAGATGAGCCCATAGCAAAATCTCTATTATTATTTTTTTACTCTTGCAAAAATTATGTGTTTGCAGAAAGACAAAGTGTAAAACAAATAAACAATAGAACCAGGATACTTGTGTTTAAACTGTCATAAGAGCTTTTCCGGAAGGAGTAAAATTAAATATATACAAGACCTTACATGTCTGACTTCAGCTTAGAGCAAGTGTCAAGATCTCTGCTACTGCTACAAACAACTTCCAGCTGCTTAAAGCACAGAGAGAGATGCTGGGAATTGCAGCTCAGCAATGCGAGACAGCATCCTTATTGCCCAAGGTTTTGATTTCCGTTGCATCCCTGCCCTGATTTTGCCAAGCTTGTTGAATTCCAGACCTTGCTTACCCAGACTTGACTGACCTACTGTGATCAGACTTTTCCTATTTGGAAATGACACCATGGAATTCTTCCATATGGCTCAGATATGGTAACGGGACAGAAAGCAGGTGTCTGGAAAATTTCATGGAACATTACACAGAGAGGTTCATGTTGTCGAGATACAGTATCTGAATTGACATTTCCCGATCACTGAATACTGCTTAGTGTGCTTTATATTTATGAAATTCTTTACAGAGAGTTTTTCTTGGTAATCGGCATTGCAACATCCCCATGGTCCTGTGATCAAAATTGGCAACTGATTTGTACTTATGACAGTCACAGTGTCCTGGGATCATCTAATCATGCTGTCTTTTGTGACTTTCTGACAAGCAAGGTCGTAACATGGGGCAAAATTAACTTAACAACTGTCTCACTTACCAACAGAAATTTGAGGCTGAATTGTGATCATAAGTTGAGAACTACTTGTATATCTTTGCTCATCAAGCAATACAATAATTCTCTCAAGCATTAGGAAATGTAACATGGAAAATGTCAAATTCAGTAGTGCATCCGTTAAGACCAGTTTTACATAAACTGGACAATGAACTTTCCATGCTGAGGAAATGATAATTTATTTTACTGAAGTATCTGGAAACACTGTAATAGTACATGACTCCTAAGACTCTCTATTTTACCTCTGAAAATAAAAATATCACATTCTCCATCATTCTGAAAGGTACCACAAACTTCCAGTAATAGGAAGCCATGGGAATTGTAAACAAAACTATTACTCAGCACACATTATGTTTCCTTTTCTCTTCCCCACACTCTTTGTGCTAGTAGCATATCTTTCTAATTCACAAGTTCACTATCTTCATGAGGCTTAGACTGGTTCAAAACCAATTCAGAAAAATGTTCTATGCCAGGGGTATCAAACTCGATTTCATTGAGGGCCGCATCAGGGTTGTGTTTGACCTCGGGGGTGGTGACCACGGTGGGTGTGACCAGCTCAACATCACTCATGTCGGGAGTGCCTGTGCTGGCCTGAGCGCTCTGCCAGAGAAAACAGGCTCCCGATCTCCATTTTCGGCTGCGACAGCCTCCTGCAATCCTCTGGCAGTGAAAACAGAGCTCCGTTTTTGCTGGCAGAGGCACTGCAGGCCAGTCCTTCTCTGTTTCCAAGACGGCCCCGCAGGCCAGATTTAAGCACCTTGTGGACCAGATTTGGCCCACGGGCCTGGAGTTTGGCACCCCTGTTCTATGCAATAATTTTGCCAAATGCTATAAGAGAAAGTAATCAACCCTTTCTTAGGCAAACAACACTACCTGATAATCAACTAGTTATGTAATGTGATAACCAAGCACTTGTTTCTGACACTGTATTTATATAAGCCTTATATTATGTTGTGCTGTTTCTAACTTAACCTTATGATTAAGATTACTCATACAGCTTTGGAGTATTCAACAGCTGTGTCCCAGCAAAGTAAAGCAAAATATTGTTTTAACTACACAATTTGGGTGCATTGCACAATTGTCTCGTTCCCATTTGATGACGATTCCCTAAGTGCCAAGGGCCAGATTCCTGTAATCTAGGTTCCAATAAGTCATTAAAAATTGATCTTCTGAGTCTTCTTCAAAAATGTTATTCATATAATATAAAGGATTCAGACCAATGAAACTCTAAGCATAAACATACAGAGAATCAGTCATGAATATTTATTTAGCGGTTGACTTTAAAAAAAAAACTTTTGTCTAACTGGAATAATACCTAGAAAACTTTGAGTCTATTTCCCATTCAGCACAATTAAAATAAAGAGAATTATTTATTATTTCCCAGAGGAAAGCAGTATGGATTGGAACTTTCTAATCTTGTGTGAAAAAAAATGTTAATTACTTAGAACTATCTTCCAGAAAGTGCTGCTTATGCATGAACTCCAGAAAGAGGATATAAACCATTTCATTTATTATTGTCACCGCAAGCTGATTAAAGAAACACTAGTCTGTTCAGCTATCAGGTGCATAGGATTGCAGGTCCCTTTTTATTACAGCACATAAGCAGTTAAATCCTGGCATTGACTTGAAAGGATTCCTTGCTCTTCCAAAATGTTCCTTTTGCCTGTTACAATGTAGAGAGCATAGCCAGAGGGGAGAGCACAGTACCAAGCAGCTGCAAGTGCAAAGCTATTCTTTCCTAGGATTGAATTGGTGATTTGCTACCAATCAGCAGCAAATCTTGCACACTTAGGAATAGGGATCAGGCCATTAGGAGACCAAGCTTTTGAGCCTCAAAGGATTTGAGAAGAGTCTTATAGAGCATGGAAGGTTCTGATATTCTTGCATACTTTGGTTCAAATTCAGTTGAGGGTGATGTAGATGTTTCATGCTATAACGGCAACTGGCAAGATTGTTGTTCAACTTTCTGGTCAATCTAACATATCTTCACTCAACTATCAGATTCCTGAAGTTTTTTTATAAAATGAACTGTCAAACTATGGCCTTTGGCTTGCTTTAAAAACAACAGACAAAAATGTCACTTCTTCCTATCTTCTTACTTCTAAGCCAATTTATTTAATGTAAATAACTCATTTGGGTGCAGGGTTTTATGTCTTTTGTGATTTGTTCAGAGCTACAGAGACATCATTCATTTTCTCTTCCTTCATCAGTTGGTCCTAAGAGTACAAGAAAATTATACAAAACAAGTAGAAGAAAAGGGAAAATAATATTTCCCAACAGTTCTCTCTCTTTTGACAATTCTCAATAAGCCATATTGCAAGGGTCTGGTTATTAGTGTACAATCCTTTGTGCAGATAACACAACATAAAATAATTGGCTAGGGTGAACAACCACATTTAGAAACAAGACAAAGTTCATTATTACATTAAAATCCTCAAAACAATGTCTTTTGGGAACGATACATTATTTGCTGTCCATTTTCAATTCTCTAGAGATAACCGAATGTCAAAGAACTGAAATGCTGCCTGACAAATTCTTCCCACAAAGCAGAATGAAGAATTTCATATGGCTTGGATGAAGTCAATGCCAAATTGTATTTAATATCATCTCCCAGAAAACATAGCTGCTTAGGCACAGGCTGTAACTATAAATTTAGTGCTATGATGCTGGAAAGACTTACAGTATCAAAACAGTATAAACCTAATATCTATTATTTGGAACTTATTATAAATGAATTTTAGCTGCTTAATGTTGTCTACTTAAGAGTGCTCGTTCTACTTCACGGGTGTCAAACTCATGGCGTCATGCTGCCGTCACGTGATGTTTTGCAACATTTTTTCCTTTTGTGGAGCTAGGGTGGGCATGGCCTGTGTGTGATGTATCTGGCCCGCGGCTGCCAGTTTGACACCCCTGCTCTACTCCTCAACTATTATCAGTGGTTAGAATGCTGTACTACAGTCTACTTCTGCTGA
This sequence comes from Oxyrhabdium leporinum, assembly GCA_032468155.1. Classification (NCBI taxonomy): domain Eukaryota; kingdom Metazoa; phylum Chordata; class Lepidosauria; order Squamata; family Cyclocoridae; genus Oxyrhabdium; species Oxyrhabdium leporinum. Next base: position 28,643 of record JANHFL010005672.1, on the reverse strand, counting down.
CTGTTGACAGCCAGCAATTCTGCAGTTCGATTCTCACCAGGTTCAAGGTTGACTCAGCCTCCCAACCTTCTGAGGTTGGTAAAATGAGGACCCAGATTGTTGAGAGCAATATGCTGACTCTGTAAACAGTTTAGAGAGGGCTGTAAAGCACTGTGAAGTGGTATATAAGTCTAAGTGCTATTGCTATTACATTGGACACATCTATTCCCTTTTGGTCTTTCAACCTTCCTGTGCATGCCATGTTCTTGCACACATTGTATCTTCTTTGGATTATACAGCTATATCCAGAATCTTTAACGATTCTGAGGAATCCAGCAGCAGAATGTTCATTGGAACATTCCATCCTATTACACTGTTCTTCTTCTTCCATTCAGTGTAATTCTATATGATTGCGTGCACTGAAGTCAATGCAATCAGGATATGGCAAATCCTATATAACTCTTATTATATTTTTAAGAGATAGGTTTTGTTGCTTTGTAAAAATATTGATCCATTGGATTTTAAGGGCTGTTGTGGAGCAATGCAGTATTGCAAGCTAATTCTGCCAACTGCCAGCAGTTAGATTTTTCACCAGTTCAAGTTTGACTCAGCCGTCCATCCTTCTGAAGTTGGTAAAATGAGGACCCAGATTGTTGGGGGCAATATGTTGACTCTATAAACAGCTTAGACGGGCTGTAAAGCACTGTAAAGCAGTATATAAGTCTAAGTGCTAGTGCTAGTGCTAGTGCTGCACTTCAGGTGTAACCTGGGTCATCTAACCCAGAAGTGGGCTGCACTTACACTGACAAACGGTTTGCTGGTCGTGAGCATGTGGACATTGCACCTTGTGGAATTTATATGTGTTGACCTTCATATATATATATATATCAGTGTTTAGTCAAGATGCCCATAATGGAGCCATATGTAGAAGAAGAATGTGAACATTAATTACTTTGTCTTTCATTTACGGCAGCAAGGTGAGAAAGACAATTATTGATACCAAAGCATTCCTGAGCATTCCTGTTTTCTAAGCTCACCAATCATTTGCTCCCATCCCCATGCAAGGATTTTTGTTTCCCTACTCCAGTTCTTACACCATCATGTAAATGAGAACTAGCCAAAAGGGGAAGAAATGGTGTAAGGATGGGAATTTACAGTAAACTTGAGAAGGGTTAAATTTTCCTGTTACTCATCTATGAGAACATTTATCTTTCAAAAAGAATTTTGTCATTGCTTTACTTGGAAAAGGTCAAAGCAACTGAAGTATCAAGACAATAATCAGAGATTAGCATTTGGACAAAGTTGGAAAAACAAGGAACCTGCGATAAAAATAAAGCCAACTTTTATTTAAAAAAAAAACTATAAAAAATGCTGTGGATTCATGACATCAAATGCATGAGAAGCCACCCACAAGTTTATTAATAGTATAAAGAGCACTGACTTATATTATTGCAATATACTCAACATCTACTGACCAGCATTGAATGCTTACAAGATCCATTTAAGAGAACTGCTTTGCATACCAGAATGAAACAAGCCTTTGTTTGATGATAGTACCTGCTCATTAGATCTTTTTCACCAGTTTCAATTAAATCTCCCCCCCCCAAAAAAACCCACTATTTGTGTAAATGTTTACATGAATCAACTTTTTGCAATTTCATCCTAATTTCTGTGCAATAATTAAGTTTTATATTTATTTATTGACACAATGCCAATCTTATAGCTTCATTATAGAATATTACAGTAGTTGAAACTGTATCTAAAACACCATGCAAATAACTAACTTCCAACTACAATTTTTATAAAAGATTAAGTTTAGCATGATACAATACAAAGAAGAACACAATTTAACACAATGCTGTTTACCATTTCCAAAATTACACAATTCAACAAATCCATCTGCAATACATTTACTCTACTATGTAAAGAAAAGAAGAAACTTCTTACAAAAGCATAAACGTTCTTCTTGTATTTTTTTTAAATCAAAAACCAGTTATTTTCTAATAAAAACTCTCACGTTGTAAGATTGTAAAAATGAAAATGAAAACATAACAAAACTGGAAGCTTATGGATTCATCAAATTAAACTTTGTAAACTATTTCCATGAAAACAGCCATCCCTAAACAGAAATGTAAATTGCAAGGGTTGAATGTTGCAAAGAAATGGAAAAAGTCCAGTCTAACCACTAGGATGAGGAAATATACTTATATATTTTTGCTTAATTTGAATTTACATGTAATATTTACCTTACTGAAACAAGCATCAACTCTTTCTCTGTAGAAAATGCTAGTACTCCAGCATGAACAGTCATAAAATATCTTTGTTCTCACCAGCTATAACATTAACTTTATGCTGCTTGCGTGGGGCATATCTTCAGTCTAACCAAGTGTAGAATAAGCTGAATAAGTGCATGTAGGAGTAGCACAGGATTTACTCCATTGAACATGAAGACACAACAAAAAGAAACTAAAATGCATCTTGTAAGAAGCCCTGGGAAATATAGAGCTGGATATAAGCCACTAAAATAAGAATACAACATATTCCTGACAGTAAAACTTGCTGTCATGTCCCATCTATGAGTGTCCCATTATCAGAAAAAGACTTCTCTTCTGTTATTAATAAATAAGCCTTCTTGAATATGCTAGCTTAATAACATGGTCTGCAATCATATTGCAAAACCAAAATATCAGGAAAACTCCTTGCTACAGTCACCTGGCTGGGAATTCTGGGAAATGTGATCTCTGCACATCCCCCAGGCCATCACTGGAGGATACCAACTTCAAAAAATGAGAATTAAGACACAGCAAATAAAAACAAAGGCTGAATTTTCACCCAGTACTAAGCTATGACATGTTTAAACATGGTTTATTAATTTAGCCACAATTAATTAAGCCATGCATATGCTAAGTTATCAACCATGGGTTACAAATCATGTCTCAACTCACACAATATATATATATAACCAAAATAAACCACATTCCATTACAGCAATACAGCTTGAACTAATGCTATACCAATCTCCTTACAGCTTTCTTCTATTTTTCTAACTCATTCTCGGGGTCCTTCAGACTTCTTTGGGAGATAATTTTGTGCTTCTTTTACTGTTAGCAGGCAGTGAAAAATCCTGTAACATTATTGATTACTAGTACACTTTTCTCCATCGCTCTTCAACCTCCATGGATTCCTTACAATGTCTTCCCTTCAGATTTTACTAAAGTGTTGGAAACATTTTTCAGAGTGCAGACTCCTAGACAAAAGAGCTGTTTGATAAAAGACAGAAAAAAACTGATGTTTTCTTCCTCTTTAAAAATAAATAAACTTTGCCACTAGTTGAGAAAAACTTGCAAAAACTATAGAGATTTTTTTCTCTAAAGAATCTCTTCATTGGTGATGGATATACATGAGGGATATATCTGCATTTAAAGGCAAGAAAGTGCTTCACTTGGGCGTATTGCACCAGTTGGCAAATCCTTCAAACATCTGCTTTCCTCCTACTTCAGGGAAAAGTGTGAGAAAAAAAAAAATTAAAGATGAGAGAACAACATGGAAAGTGATAAGGTATAAACTTAATATTTTAATAAAGAAAAAAATGGAAGCTGGTATGTCAATAGATCTCTGGTCTTTCCTATATACTCAGCCCCAAATATAAAAAGTTGTCAACTGTAGAAAGAATAGAGGATGATACATTAAAAGATTTCTGTTCCTTTCCTACACGTGCACACACCCCAAAATAGTTCCCGCTGTAAAATATGAAATATATGTCAGATAAGAACTGACATCTTTTCTTTAAAATAGTAACACATTGAATCTGGTATCTGTAAATCAGACTTGGTCTTCAGGTCTAAAACTCTATTTCTCATGCCATTTTTGAGGTCTTACTTCTATGGTAGGACTTACCTCTGAATAAACATGCATAGAAATCACAGCTCAGTTGAGGTATGGCCAGAAGCACAGCCCACACTGATATTCTGCACTGCTGAACTGTTTAATAAGAATAGTTTTGCTATTGTAACACCTAATCGTAGTGCAAGCTGGGTAGTAATTACATTTCCCATTATTTCCAATAATTGTTCACCTAATTACATAAACTGGCTAAGCTCAATTTGTCTTCTCTCAGATTAATTTACTTTCCACTACTTATTACTAGACGCATCTCCCTCTGCTTCCAGTACTTGTATATCTGCAGCCATTCTTATTCATTTAGGACTATTTTCTCATTTAAATGAAATTATTTATTATAACAATAAGGGTAATGTATTATGTAATGTGAACAGATTAGAGGCAGCTGCATTGAAAGAAAGCAATCTCTTCAGTTATGCTTTCTTTTTTTCCCTTCATCAGATTATGTCTCAGATTACAAAGCATCTTTGGACAGAAGGATTTCCTACTTCGTATTTTTCCCCCCCACAACTGCAAAGTGTTACATCCAAAGGGGATCAATAAGTATCTTCCTGAATACAGTAACAAGGATGAATACCTGGCGATCTTCCCTTCATAAATGCTAACACAAATGAAGACCAAGACTTACAACTGATCACCACAGCTATCACTTCAGCAATGTATTCTGAAGTAATTTATTTCACTGGAATCGCCCTTTTCACTAAAAAGAAAGCATGAGAATATTCCTCCGTTTTTTGTTTTTGTTTTTTGTTTTTTAAATGAATGGGTGTCTCTGCATTGCAAACCAGCTATTCTAAAAGGGAAGATAACCAACCCTGAAACATGCCAGAAACATTCTGCAAAACCTCTAAAGACAGATTGCGCACAATGAGTGATTAGAAATACAGCATCATATGATGAAAGTTTCTGGTAATAATGACAGTTTTGGTGAGCAGTTGCCTTCTGGAATGAGAGAGCAATTGCAGATTTAACTGAGATAGTATCTGAGTGGCCTCTTCTTGTTCACTGGTCCAGCAGCTGTAGGCAGTACACAATCTCTCTATGTACATCCACTACTTTGAGAGCCACACTGGCTACCAGTTTGCTTTAGCTCAAGTTGAAGTTTATCATCTTTAAAGCCCTTCATGGCTCAGCATCTGTATCTCTTTCTTCCACCATTGCCTTCCTAATATAATATTTTGTGTCCCTACATTCAGGGAATGCTATTAAGAGAAGTCTTGAAGGTGAGATTTCCAAAATTAAAGCTTTTGAAAATTACAATCGGGCTTTTTTTAAATCAGGCCTTAAAGACCCATATGTTACGGTATGTCTCCTCTTGTGATGCGCAAGAACTCACATTGTCTTAGATAATTCTCGCAAAATCACTTGTACTTTAAATAGCACACAGACCTTGGAAACCTAGGTAAACAAACAACAAGGTGAGCAGGGATTTATATAAAGCATGGAAGGAAAAACATTCCCAAATCTCTTCAGACATTTATCTATCCAACATCATCTTAACACTCGCTATAAAGGCCAAACCCAGAGAGAGAGAAACAATTTGAGTAGCTGAAAAGAACACCAGAAGGGAAAAAAGATATCTAAGTGTTTTCATCTTGAGAGATGGTAAAAGGAATATGCTAAATCTAATATTGTGGCATGGCACAAATTAGGGGGGGGGGAGATCCTTTGTGCTCTCTGAACTTGGTTATTTCTTGCAGAGGTTTCATTAGCCAAACTAGGTAACATCATTAATTTCAACCCTTCAAATATTGTCCTTTATAGGTACTGCACAAATTGTACTTATTCTGGATTTCTTGGCATTTCTGAAGCCTGCAGAAAAATGCAGGGATTTATTTTTTTTTAAATTAAAGACAAGTGCTCAGACAAAACTGCAGAAAATTTTATGAAGGTATTCTGGAGACTTGCCATCAGCTTCATAATACCTTCACCAGCTCCAAAAGCTTTAGCAACGAGCTTCTATATTTCCAAGGGATCACTGTAATTGACCATATCAGGAATTTCCAAACAATGGGCTGTAACATTTTGAATTGTTAGAGATCGTTGATAATGAATATTAGGGATAATATAACAAACTTTTTTTAGCTACACGTCTAAACAAAAATTACTTACATGCTCCAAGAAATGTACTCTGAATAGCCTCTGGAATTTTTTGAGATATCAGTGGTTAACAGATCAAGATTCGTTTGTGGCTGGATTAGCCACAAAGTAGCAAAAAATACAGTTCCTAAATTTCAATGACTCAGATTTTCATGGAGCTTCACTGTAAAATATTTACTTTGGAATCATTTTTAAACGTTTTTAAAGTGGAATGAAATCAAGATGCCACTCAAGATACTTTGAAGTGCACCAATATACCAAAATAGAGGAAATAGTTGGAGATTAATGACACTTTTAATTCAACACATCTGGAAGCCACAGAGGTGGCATAAGCTAGTTGGTCTGATTGTTCTTTGTTAATTATTAATGTAAATGAAAAATTCATGTTTAAAATTTAATGCTAGCAATAAATGTGTCAGTATTTTATTTTACATATGGTAGTTCTCCCATTTAAGCTTACTTACTCCCAAATTGGTTATTATAAATTGGCATGAATTGATTTATAGCTTATTACCATGAATTATAGACAACTACAATACAATTGATTGGATTCACATAACACACCAAATCATTATCCATGTTTACAAGTTATGGTGACTAGATATTAAAGACATGCATGAAATAGGAAAAGTGCATTGTTTTCAGCTTGAAGCAAATGTTGTACACCAAAAGTTCTATCAATTTTCAAATCAGATTTTTAAGGTTGGCTGAAGTTTGAACTTAAATCAGTTTGGGTATTCTGTATTTCAACAAAACCAAATTCAAAAAAGTTTCAAATGTTTCAATGCTACTCAGAATAATTCTGTAGAGCTGCAAAAATCAGATATCTCAAAAAGAAATAGATAAAATAGCAATAGCAATAGCACTTAGACTTATATACCATTTTACAGTACTTTACAGCATTCTCTAAGTGGTTTACAGAGTCAACCTATTGCCCCCAACAATTTGGATCCTCATTTTACCGGCCTCAGAAGGATGGAAGGCTGAGTCAACTTTGAGCCTGGTGAGATTCGTACTGCCAAATTGCAGGTTGGTAGCCTTAGGCCTAGCCTTTCTGGCATATGTGGACTCTAATTTAATTACTTTAATATGAGGACAGCTAGGCTAAGTCTGGGTTTCTGATCTCTCACACAAGACACAATGTTTTCCCTCCACTGCTTCCTACAGGGCAAGAGAACAGTCTAGAAGAAAGTATGTAATTAATGTTTAGTCAAAAGGAGAGTTATAGTTATATTATATAGTTACATAACCTTAATCAATGTTGTCTATTCCTAAATCTAACCTTGCAGGCAAGAACATAAGATATCGCCTTTACACGTACTTCAGATTTGCCATAGTTATCTTTCCACATTTTTCAATGCCCTATAGAGTTTCCATTTACAAAAAAAAACAGCTCAAGAGAATTCAACACACAAAATGCAATGAACTGAATGAATAATACCAAAGTTAAAAAAAAACCACTTCTCCAAAACAGCCTACTAAACCAAACCAACCCGGCACAAAACTTTGGGGAATGGGAGAGAAATAACAATTACGTTGATGATTGTTAACTCTGCATGCATGTGTACTCTATTGATGCTCTTTTGTTCTGTGAACAAGCTTGCCTTTGAACATACTCACTGCATAGGCTTGTTGGATCTCAACCAGAACGAAGACCGTGCACAGAATTGACCCATTACTACAAACAAGAGATAGAGCATACAAACTTAACTGACAAACTAATCACACCAGCATTGTACTAGGGTGTTTTGAAATCATATCAGTTGGGTGTCAACTTAGGGACAGTTGTACTTGTGCACACAGAAACAACATACCTATGAAATGACCTCCAGCACATAACTGTTTTTTTTTTCTTTCGAAGGTATAATAAACACATATTAAACTCCTGTTTACAAAAGTACAATGGCTTACTTTCCAGGCCATGGGGAATAGTATTTTTTTCCCTTTCACGTCTGTGTTCACTGCTGGTCACGTCCATGTTATAAGCTCTCAATATATGGGGCCTAAGACCCAATACACTCTGTATCACTCAGCTGGGTCATCCCTGCCCTTAAGTGAAGGATCATAGACAATGGCAAGGCAATGGGACTGAGGCAGAGTCAGGAGCTATGGGAGGAGGGATAATGAATGCAACATTGCAACACAGATAATGCAGGGACTAAATAAATCCACATGGACTCTCTTCCAAAGTGTTCCACAATCAGAGGTTTGCTCATAATTGAAAGAAATGGCCGGTGTACATTTCTTAGGTGATGTGAGTCTTTCATCCTAGTATGAGGTATTCCATTAAGGAAAACTCTAGCTCAGAGTGTGATTTAAGTAATGCTTAAGGATAGCAGTCACCATATCTGGGCAGTGGGCAGGCTGTTGCCATCAATTTGAAGAGCAGGGTAAAGATCTAGACCTCAATTCCCCCTCCAGTAGAAGCTCAAGAAGAGGAGCTTCATCTTGTAGAAGATGAATTTAATGCAAACCAGCATTAAAACATAAGCTCAGGAGCACACTTTCCTGCTCAGGATGTTAGGCTGATGAACAGAAAAAGTACTGCCAGACAATGAAGCGCCAAATCAGGCCAAACTTTGTCATTAGTTGCCAAAAACTGAGGCCCGTATATTATTCGCCTTCCTCTGATTTGCTCAAATAGCACAGGCTAGAACATTCTGCATTACTGGCTCTGCCTGAAGACAATACTTCTTTTCCCTCTGAAGGAATCAGAGCCAGGATTCCGACTTCTGTGGCTGATAAAAAAGGATGACCTGGGCAGTCTCCCTGTTTCCTCCTAGATACAGTCTAATTTTCTCTCCTCCATCTTGGCCACTTCCACAACCAAAGTCCTTCCTACCATGTGAGATTGTCAGGATGGATCTTTAGGAACACGATGGAAGGCAGAAATGCTAGACTGGGAAAGGAATTCAGGGTGAAATTAGATTGCCAAAAAGCTGTGCTGTCCTTGGAGTTCACATTCTTGGGTTCACATCAGTTCTAAGAAAAGAACGTGTCCCAGCATAACTGTACTTAAGAGTCATCAACCATCAGCCTTCATGACTTCTCCGTGGCTGAGAAGACAGCCACTCACATGCTTTGTACAACATGCTTTGTCTTAAGCAGCCAGTTGAAGATTAGGCTGGTGAAGTTCCTCCAGATGGACACATCATAAGTAATAAGACGTTGAGGTAAGGATCGATCTGGCTAAGTCTACTATTCCCCTTCCCTTTACACTCACAGTAAAAAGTAGCAGAAGTTTTATGGCATTCGTTCATGACAGTCTTTGTGGCAAATTTGATGTCAGCTGGGATAATTATGATGTTGGTCCATCCTGCACAAACAGATGTAGTTTGTGAGCACTGCAGCAAATGTCAACAAGTTGTGCTTCATGGGCTGCCCTTCTAATGCTGGTTCCATTGTCCATAACCGTGAAGCTATGGTTGAAACTTTACTGCCCAGAAAGCTGGCTGTCAAGACATGCGGTTCATGGCTACATTCATCTCATTCCATGTGAATCCTGCCCAGCAGATTGATGTGAAACAATACCCACCTGTTGTTCTACCACATGAGTAGTGCTGCAACTTACAGTAGCAGACATCCCCTCCTTCTTGCCTCACCCCAACCCGTGTATGATGAGATGATGGCAATAAGCATATATTCTAAATGCCAAGATAAAGAAGCTAGAGAGTAAGCAGCCTTCTATTCACAGCATACCCAACATTTCCTCCCCTGCCCCACTGGTGATATGGGGGAGAATACCACACACCTTCTGTGTTTGAGGGGATAGTCACAAACCATCAGATGGAAGTGTTGGAATCCTGCATCCTCCACCATGCCAAATGCCTGATTATCCCAAGCAATTATCTGCATGATGCTACATATCACATCTGATGCCTTTGGATAACGATCCTGCAGGTAGTTTGATTGGCTTGAAAATGCCTTATTGGTAATCTACTTTTTACCTGAAAGTGACTTACTGTTAATCAGTAACCTAGGCTACCGACCAAGCACTATCAGTGATGATAAAAGCATTTGGATGACGTCTATAAAGGATATCCAAGATAAAAAGATGCATGTTCTTCTTCTTCCTGATGGCATGTGCTTTGCATTAGCTTAAAATAATCCTGTAATATGAGGTCCCTTAGGCCTACAATATTCTTGACTTGGTGATTCTGGGATGCCACGAAGCACCATGAACTCTGATTTATTGGAAGGGGATGATCTTCCCCTTCTCTTAATCTGTGTCCTTAGTCCCTTAGTTGTAAGAGGTAAATGGGCTGACTCCCAGAATCATCACTACCTCGTCTAGTTCTTCCAGTTCTGGACTCTTTCTTAACCTTATCTATGATGATGCTAGCTGGAGCCACCACTGCTGCCTCAGAAGAAATGATGTACTCTCCTTAAAATCCAGCCTCCTTACAATTGTTGCTCTCCTGTCTTTCCCCCAAATCACCAATATTATAAGATTGCGTCTCCCTAGTGATATTTACCTGACTCATTAGTCTGACAGGAGAGGCAGGACTTCAAGGGAATGCCATCCGGCAAGATTACACAATCTTTTCTTCACCCTCTGAAACATCATCTCCTGAATATCGGTTTTGGATATTGGTTTTTCACGAGGTTTTAAAGAACTGGTTTTGCAATCAAGCCCGAGGCCTTGTTATTGGGAGAGGGGAGAACCCATTTTGTGGCTGTATTTATTGTAAAGGTCTGCTTTGTGTCATTGCAGCGTCAGCTGCTGTTTTATATTATATGTGACTTTTATTGTTTTGCTGTTTTGATAGCTGCCCAGAGTCATGTAATTGAGATGGTGGCCATGTCAATTTAATAAATAAACTAACAAACATTCTTGCTCTTGCCTGCCTCTGACTAGCCCTCTAACTGGCCTAGTTCTTCCAGGCAAAAGGTGTTTAGTGGGGGAGAGGGATTGGGACAGGGTGTAAAGTTGTGGGAGTGTACCTGGCTAGCTCTAAACTGGAGATTAGAACTGGGGGAAAGGCTTTCAAGCTTTTTTAATAACGAAGGGGGTGGATTATTATCAGCCTTTAGTTTTCGAGACAGATGTACTGCCTTCTCCAATTATTTTTCCTCACTGTCACAAGCCCTGTGATAGAGGTTGTCTGGTCCAAAATCACCCAGTAAGCTTCCATAGTTCAAAGTGGAATTAAAGTGAACATAAGTACAGGCAGTTCTCCCTTTACAACAGTTCACTTAGTGATCATTCAAAGGTATAACATCCCTGAAAAATGTGACTTATGACCACTGCAATTTCTCCATAATCACATGATCAAAATTCAGATACTTGGCAACTGACTCATATTTATGACAGTTGCAGTGTCCCTGGGTCTTGTGATCACCTTTTGTGACCTTCTGACAAGCAAAGTCAATGGGGAAGCCAGATTCACTTAACAACTGGGTTACTAACTTATCAACTGAGTGATTCACTTAACAACTGAGGCAAGGAAGATCATAAAATGGGGCAAAATTCACTTAACAAATGTCTCAACAACAGAAATTTTGGGCTCAATTGTGGTTGTAAGTTGAGGACTACCTGTACTAAATTTTGGACACTTGTCAACTATACGTAATCACAAGATCAGAAAGAATTCAAGGGATTTCCCTGGCTGCAAACACTGAATGGACAACATACAATAGACAAGAGTTACTAAGGGAAACTTCCTGTACTTTGTGACATCAGACTATAGAAAACCCTCAGTCCTTTCACTTACACTATAGGTACATCCAACTATATTTCACTATCAATTATAGAATATCAAATAAATATTTCAGAAATTAGCATTTTTAACCTTTCTGACAAATCAAGACGAACTACATGTTTTTGATAGTTGAAATAGTACTGTATTCCTCTTTCAAAATAATGTTTGATGGATAGCCACCTTGAGAAGTAGTTTAGTTCCAAAAACTAGGTTTAAAAAAAATGAAAATAAAATACAGAAAGGAGCATGGCTTTCTGTACCATGACTTTTCTGCTTTTCCTGAAAGTTTGCTACTTCCATTTCAAGACCAGTCATGGTTAATCTCTGTTATGGGCCTCCCTTTCTATATCTTTAATTCCACATTAATTCACTATCATAGCCACAAAAGCTATTACATCTGATGGTGGAATGGTGAGAAACATTGGTTACAATATAATAACTGTGGGTTGTACATTAAAATACCCCTTTGCCAAAGTGTAAATACAGCTGCACACATTCTTGGGGCCTTGAACTACCCTAATGAAAAGCAGTACCTTTATACAGAGTTTGACACTTGAAAAGGATACTCCACAGAGCTACTGTGGATGCCTGAGCAACAGTATTCTTTATTACTTATTTTCCTTAGGAACCTTTTGTGCCGACAAAATCTGATTCTCTTCAGAGACTAACTATAAAAAAAATATTACAACAACCTATCACCAATGATGGTAGAAAGGACTGCACCCGTCTTATGTCAGTGACTTATGACGTGACTGTATAAACAGAAGCAGAATAACTCTGGATGTTATGAGAATGCTATCTCTTGGGAGCAAAAGCAAGACAAAAATACTGTACACTCAAATCCAGCAAGGAGAATAATATAAAGCATCCAGGCAAGATTGTTGTGGTTTCCTATCCTAACATTCCCAGTTTGCCTACATAGGCCAAGGAAACTTTTTAAGTTAGAATTCGTCCTTGTTTAGCGACAGTTCACAGTTGGGACAGTGATGAAAAAGTAACTTAATAACCAATCCTTGCGTTTAGTTCTCAAATCTGTAAAGCAAAGTCGAAGTAAAATTGTGGTCCTGGTTTCATTTAGCTCGTTTGCTTAACAACCAAGCTGCTGGCCATATTGTGGATGCTAAATACAACTACCTGTACAAGAAAAGTGCTTCGTCCCTTTTTTGTACACATTTTAAAAAAGCACTCAATGAAATCCGAATGCTCAGGAGATGAAGTTAGCAGAGAATCTTAGTTCCGTCCTGCACCCGCAGCCACCTTCAACCTTCAGTGAAGTCCCCTTCCATTGCCATATATTACTTGCCAAGTCTGACCCCTTGAGAAAAAGCCAAATTTAAATGCACTTGAAAGCATGCAAAAGACCAGACTGTGCAGATTCCAATAGCGAGAGAAAATATTTGAAAGGATACGTGGAATAGTGCACACAAACACAACTATGCACTGAAGAGAGCACCATTCCTTTTAATGGTTAGAAATCTACTTTCCTGTATAAGTATTTGTGGTTTTTTAAAATATCCTCTGGTCTCCAGAAAATATGTTTTCGTAAGAACTAACCATAAGATATGCCACACTTGTTTCAGGGGAAGAGCTTGGAGGGGACAATAGTTAGAACAAAGAAAGAAGCAAAGTAATTTCAAACATTGGTTTGAAATGTGACATACTTCATGGACAGCCAGCCCATAGAGTCTAAACCAAACTTTAGCCTTCTTCAAACTATTTAAGCTGCAGAGATCTAAAATTTTAACTGAACAATCAGAAAGACTGAAGGCCATGCCACATCTCAAAAAGCAGTATTTGGGTCCATTTTCCTGCAATACTATTATGTCCCACCCCACAATCACTTACTCAATTTAACGTCCAACATACAGTAGATTTGAGAAGTGCTCTGCATCTGTGGGAAGCCCCCCGCCCGCCAGAAGAATGAAATATTTTGAGGATTAAAAAAGGCAGAATATTTCCCAAAGGGAGAAATGGAGAAACATGTTTTTTTAGAGGCAGAAAGCAACCCCCACCTTAATAGCCCTCAGCAGATGTCAGCACTCGAGAGCTAAAGAGCTTATTGAAAGATGACAAATATCTAGGTAGCTCTATTCATAGGCAAACCAAATACTGCAGGCAGAGATCCATTCAAGACAGGATATTTTGAAATTCCCTGCAGCAAGGTCTGAACAGAGGTAGGATTAGCCCTCAGCCACAAAAGGAATTGCCCAACTCGGAAACTTCAACCAAACTTAGCCCAGTCAAACACCTAGGATTTGTACTTTGCCTATAGAGCCAGCTATGACCCCTACATAACCCCTACATGGCCCCATGGGAGT
>JANHFL010005672.1:0-13899 GCA_032468155.1 Oxyrhabdium leporinum | reverse complement strand
TATTCAATTTTTATTTTATATTTTAACATCTCTCTCTCTCTCTCTCTCTCTCTCTCTCTCTCTCTCTCTCTCTCTCTCTCTCTCTCTCTCTCTCACTTTCCCTCCCTCCCTCCCCTCCTTGTACTGGATTTCATCTTCCATCCTCCTATCCCACTTTAGTGCTCAACCCAAGGCAAAGCAGCTCTGCAAAAGCGGTCTATCCTTAATAATCTATTTTACCATTATTTTACTTTGCACTAAGAACACCAGGAGAATGAGGAGAATAACATATAGAAGCACTTTCTGATGACATGGCTTAGCTTAAGACTGCTAAACACTTTGGGTCCTTTAATTTTATTCTGACCTTTGTATCACTCCTTACCTTCTTAGGAATCATATTTTGCTCTCATGAGCTTCATTTCTCTTCTTTCCAGTCCAGACGTGACACAATCTTACCTTTCCAGGACAGCCTCTAAATACATTTCTTTCCACAATTAAAATAAACTGCCACTATTTACATCTTTTGAATTTCATCTGTTTTTTTCTTCCACTGCTGCTGCAATATATATATACTGTATCTCTCTGTGAATGGACACTACTCAATGGTGCTGAAATAACTCAGGAAGACACTTAAGAGGTTCTCTAATTACGTCAGAGGGGTGGGAAAAAAATTTTTTTGGGGGATAGCATCTGAGCCATGCCTTGTCAATGCAATTATAAATGAAATAATAAAACAGTCCTCTGACTTGCTAAGAGACTACAGAAGGACACAAACCATAAATATGACAAAATTCCAAGTTGTTTTGTGTTCCTCTTTACAGACTTTCTGCTTACGCAAAACAGAAAGATAACACAGCAACACTTAGGTAATACAAAGCTGAAGAAAACACTTATTTTCATCTTATTCAGTGCCTTCAACATCTTATATTCAGGTTTTCATCTGGTATGAATTGCTTTCCTGAGGTAGCTCCCTTTACTGTCCTATTTTTCCAACAGGTTGATGCAGCAAGAAAATGATGTTGGTTGTCTACTTTAATGAGCTACATTGAAGCTTTATCTAGAGGAATTTTTGGAACCTTAGCCTCCACCAAATGCAATGGCCTACAACTCCCATCATCATGTTTGTGTGAAGATGATGGTACTTCAGCCTCCTCTAAATATGAAAGGTATAGGTTGAGAGGGTTACAAAAATCTAGATACCACTCAATGTCAAGGAAGAGACAAAGAAAAGTCTAAATTCTTCACTGCTATTTGGTGCATTTTGATTTCAGCAGTCCACATGATTCAGGTAGCCTAACAGACATACCTTATGGGGCTTATGGGGAAGGAAATTTTTCACCAGCACACAGATCAGGCCCAAATTATCTCGGGCTAGCCTTGAGGTAGGAAATACCTTCCCCAAATGTCTAACTGCCTTGTCCTAGAATCCCCGATATCTGACATTCTCTAAATCTCAAACTATCTGGAAGTAGAAGATGGTCTTCAGACTTCATTTCAATGCTCTTTAAAAAAAAAAAAACAGGATCAGGTACCACTAAAGAAAAGCGGACCTCTGAACTCATGCGGAGTGTTTTCTCACCTCGAGGTAACCAAAGCCTAATAAATAGGCATTTCCACTGCGGTGCGAGAAATAGCTACCTACTTTTTTGGGGTGGGTGGATGGGTGGTAGATAACGGAGGAGGATGATTCTTAGTAAATCAGCTAATTAGACGTAGCGAACCGAGTAGCAATATTCCCTTTGCTCGGCTGAGAAGGAATTCCGAATCTGTTCTCTTACCACTGCAGGAAGAGAAGTCCGGGCCCCCCCATTCAAGGTACGGCTGACCACTTGGCTGCGGCTGGCTGCATCTTGGCTGCGGCGCCCCGTGGGTAGAGAAGCGATCGCGTCAGGAAGGAGCGCTTCTACCTTGGCCGGTCCTCTCCCGCGCCTTTTTGGGCGCCCTTCTCCCTTTGCAAGTCTCGTGTGAGGCTTGGCGCTGCTTGGCAAAGTTACCGTCCCGACAGAAGCGAGCGAAGAGCGAGGAAGACGGGAAGCGAGGAAGACGAGCTCAGCCAGCCCAGCTTTCCCGGCTTCTCCCCCGCTGCTCGGCTTCTCTCCGAGAGGAAACGCGGCGCTCTCTGTTTGCTTTTTTCGCCCCGCGCGGCCAATCACGGCGCGCTCGCTGCCGCCGGGAGCCTTCCTCCGCTCCAGAAGGAAAGAGGCGGAGGAGGAGGAGGAAGGGGAAAAAAAAGAAAAGAAAGAAGGCGAAGAAGCAGCGGGAGGCAAAAGGGCTCCGTTCGCCCGGCTGTTCTCAGCACCTGGAGGCGAGCGCGCCGGCCCTCCCTCCGTGCTTTGTCGTGCCTCCGGTGCGGCTCGGTCTCTGACGACACCTTGTCCCGGGTCGGCCGCTCTGCTGAGCGCCCTCCTCGCTCCGCAACACTTAGCCGGTGCAGAAAGAGTGAGCTCTCTTCGGTTCCCAAATTACCCGGAGCTACCCGCTCTAAACCCTGTAGGTTATGGGAAGAAAGGCAACAGGTGCGGCTTCTCGGGCTCGCCCTTCGCAGCTCGGGACCCAGGTGGGTTTACTCCAAAGCTTCGCTCTCTCCAACTGTCTCTAACCTGAGCAACAAAAACAACAAACAAAACAAGGGCATTATGAAAGCGAAAGTGGCAGCTCGAAAAGTAACTGCCCCGCATTCATAGCCTATGAAAGGGAGGTGGGGGAAGAGAAACACGTGTGTCCTTCCAGAAGTTGTGCAAGCCTAACTTGCAGCTTTCTGAGCTAACCTAACTGGGAATTGTGGTTCAGTTACATGTAAAAGGCTGTAGTCTCATGCAAAGTGCTACAAAAGCTAGTTCATAATTCAGCACAACCAGAGTTTTCATTTGGCATGGGCCTGGGAGCCTGACACCAGGGATATTGTGACTACTTAATAGTAATACGAATAGCACTTACACTTATATACCTCTTCACAGTGCTTTACAGCCCTAAGCGGTTTTACAGGGTCAGCATATTGCCTTCAACAATCTGGGTCTTCATTTTACCGACCTCAGAAGGATGGAAGGCTGAGTCAAGCTTGAGCCGTGAGATTCGAACTGTAAGACTGATGGCAGCCAGCAGTCAGCAGAAGTAGGCTGCAGTACTGCATTCTAACTACTGCCCCCACTGCTCTCAACACAGCTTTCCTTTCTTGGCTGCATATTTTCTTTGGTCCACAGGTGTTCAAGGAGATGTTATTACTAAAGCAGCAAAAGACACAGCTGAGAGTGTGTCACCCAGGATCAAACACAAGAAGGTCTAATGAAACTAATGTATTGCTGATTATTCCTATGCACAAGAATCTTCTCAAGTAATGGTTAATACTAGCTTAGGGTCAACAGAATTCAAGGGAGGTTGGATTTAGTTTGCTTGTGGCTATGTAGGGATTCTAGGCTGATACTTCTTTTAACTCTGCCCCCAGGTCCTAACATTCCTTCAACTACATATATCTAGAACAGCACAAAACCAATGGAATGGGGTTGCCTGCATTGAAGCTTGTTCCAACGAAACAGCTAACACAAATATTGAAAGATTGATTTTATTGTTTTAAAATGTTTTGGTGTCTTAATTGCAATATATTCTTTGAACTGTAAGCTGTCCAAAGTCATTGACTAAGTTGGGTGGTTATAGAAATGAATGAATGAATTAATTAATTAATGAAGTAGCAGCTTAGAAGGCAGACTAAGAAGAGTCAGCAGTGGAGAAACCAGCATAACTATTAAATTGTTTTCATTCCCAAACCAGCCATCCTCTCCCCTGTCTTCTCCTGAGAAAGAACAAAGTCCTGTAATTAAAGAGGAAAAATAAGAATAACTGAGCATCTGTCATTCATGAAAGATCAGGTGTATACATAAATGTCCATTAAACTGATTTACTGCTAATCATGCCTCTGCACAGGAAGCTTCTTAACTTGGAGTTAAATAAGGGTCAACAGAATTTAATGGAAGTTGAACTTAGTTCAGGTGTGCCTCTGTTGAGATTCTAGGCTGATCCCTCTTTTAGCTCCACCCCAGAGGTTCTGCCACTCTTCCTACTCCCAGCTGTCTTTGTATTTTAAGTGGAATTAAAACTCAGAGTTTCCTGTGTAGGAAGTTAAAACCCACCCCTCTCCTAGAAAATTAAATATTTTAGGAAATATTAAAAGGGCAGAATATTTCCCCTAAAAGGGAGGCAGAAACTCAACCCTCCTGCCCCCCACCTCTGTTACTGGGCCATTAAGGCCTGGCCCAGTCTATTCTACATAACAAAGATCTGCCTCCTTCATGCAGAGCCATTTAATTGCCCTTCATTGCATCACCCAGCAAGATTCAACCAAACTTAACACAGAGACAACCTAAAAAGCTAGCTATGACCTCTGACAGTAACCAATCAGGATATTCTTCCTGTGTACCAGGACATTCAAAGCCAAAGAGGGTATAAAACCCAGGGACTCTTAGCAACTCTTCCCTTTTTTTTCACGTCCAAGATCTCCAAGGCATGTGATCCTGTTCATCAATAAACCTTTCCAAGCAACTTCCATGAATCCAGTGTCTTTTTCCCCACTTGGAACTGAACCTAGAAGGATATTTCTTCCAACACCTGGAATCCAGCTTCATGCGTTAACTGACTCCCATTAATACTCCCAAAATACTAAATGTATTGCCTAATTTCCTACCCTCCATCCTCAATTGTACCCTCAGTTTGGTTCACCCCTTGTACCAACTCAGAGCTTTGGTCAAGAAAGCAAGCCAAAATGCTGTTGATAGAAAGCAACCAACAGTTCTAAAACATTGTTTTGTCCCCCTCAGTGCAGTTCATTGCTGTGATAAACAGCCATTTATATTTTCTTGGCTTTTTGCTCATTATAAATGCTCTGCATCCAAGTTATAAAAAAATTGAAACTGCAACTCATCTTTTTCAAAACCACAAGCATGAAAGACCATTCCAAATTGTCAAAAGCTTTTTCTGCATCAAGGAAAAAAAATCACGGGTGCTTTTAATTTGTTTAATTAATGCTGTTAATGACATTCACAATGTGTCTAATGTGATTTCTGATGTATCTGTTTGGATAAAACCCTAGTCAAATGGTATCATTTTAATCAAAAAACCATTTGTTTTCTTGCAAGCACTGCTGTAAAAATATGGGATAACTGATAACTACCCTGAAAACATAACTACATTATGTGATACCAGTGTCCCCAAAATATGGAAAAAAAATAGGAAACTCCGTATTTTTTACTACCTGTAAGTGAAACCGGAGACTCCATTCAGGCTTTGCAAAAGCATAGCAGAAGCCTCTTTATTATTAAAATTCAGGCAAGATTCTTCAAACCATGAACATGAGTTTCTGCAAACATCCAACAGAGTGAACTCTCTTAATGCTTCCCCTTTTTTGTTAATACTTCTAAAATTGTAAGCATGATCCCTGGGAAAGAACTATACTTTCAATCAAAAGCTAAAACATATTTTATTTTGCACATTCCCATTTAAACCAGAAATAAAAATTAGGCTAGGCTGGGTGTATGTGTCTAAATACGGCATATGTATATAGTGTATACTTTTCTTAGCTTACTAATATTGATTTGAAGGACTAACGTTCGAGCTATAGAAATAGTTGTAATCTCAGTGTTCATAATTTATCATGTCCTTTGGCTGTGTCCAAATCATCATTGTAAAGCCTTTTGTTTAAAATAATGGTTAAGAGATCCTGTCTATTACTGCTCATTCTTCTAAAAATAATAATATTTTTTTTAAAAAAAATACCTTTATTCCCACCCCCTCAGTCAGGAAAGAGGAAAGAAAAAGCAATTTTTCTCTTCTGTTTCACAACTTACTAATGATTTCCCAAATTCCTGAAGTAAAACTTGGTTTTCTTTTAATTTGTTAGTTCATCTGGCAAAGAATAAAAGTGATCAAAGGAGAAGAATATTCTTCTCTCACTTTTATTTTCTCTCTAACCCTTTCACTCAGATAGCCCAATGTTACCAAGAAAGGTGATGTTATCTCTCTTTCTTTCTCCTTCTTCATCTCCTCCTCAAACCAAAAAATCCCTTTTCTTTTTCCTTCGGTCAAATGATGCTTTCCTTATTCCCCATTCTTGAGTGAAACTATGCCTTTCTTCCAACTCATTTAGCACATTTGGGTATGTATGAATAGTACAACTTTAATCTTCTTTCCTCTCTCTCTGTTGAGAAATTCCATTTTTGGTTTCTGCTTTCTCTGCCTATACCTGCTCTTGGTGTTCATTTCATGAAGCTGAATAGCTTCCCAAAAGTCTTATTTCCCCTGCCCTTTTAGAAAAGATGCTCTTTGTCTTTCCCTCACTGAACTGAATATATTAAATTCAGTTCACAGAATGTTAACATTGTAGGGAAAATTGCTGGGAAAGAAGCGTGGCAGAAGTTAGAAAGGGCATGGATGAAGCAGATTGGTTTCAGACCTAGGAATAGGACAGAAATTGCATTGGGTATTGTAGACAATAATCTCAGTGGGACTTAAATTAGGAAAATATGCCCTGTTTGTCCTGTCTGATCTCTGGGCAGGAAGAGTTCAATACCATTTTCTATGATAATTTTTTGAGAACCTTCAGGGCTTGGAAGACAGGAACACTATATCCAGTGATTCCACATCCTCCTAATTGAGTAGATCCAATCAGCTCTAGTGATAGAAGTGAAACTGAACCTTTAGTCACTTATATGTAGGTGAATCAAAGCTTGGTCCTCTCCCCATTTGATGTAACATTTGCATGAAATTGTTGAGAAGGTTCAAGAAGAGGCCTGGTCAGTATGCTGATGATATCCATCTTGATGTCTCTATCCAAGGTCAAATAACAAACATGACAGAAATCTCGATTGGTGGCTAGGAGGAGTTAATGAGACAGAACAAATGTAGGATGAATTCCAGAATGTCAGGGATGATATTTGTTCAGAATCCTTCACACTGCTTCATTTTTGCACTATCAGCTTTTGTTGAGATGTCATTATTCATGAAAGAGTAGGTCCATAATTTCTGGATCCTTCAATACTCCTATCTCCGGCAGGTAGAGGCTGTGGTCAGGAAGATTCCTCCCCCCCCCAATTTAGTGGATGTATCACTTGCAGCCTTTTCTGGAGTGGGAGGCTCTGGCAACAATAATTGATATCCTTGTCACCTCGCAAATTGGATTACTGCAATTTGTTCCATGTGGGTATGCCCCTGAAGGCAATTCAGATGCTTTGTCTAGCTTAAAATGCAATTGGTGACTGCTCATGATCAATGCAGCAGAATACCACTAATTTTGTAGGATATTCCCACTATAGCCCTCCCCATTATCTTTAGGACAGTCTGACCCAAATATAAACTGTGCAGCCACTCTGTACAGTCCAAGAGGATAGGTTGAAATTCTTAGCAACACCTTCTAAAGTGAGGATGGTCCCATTTTCTGATGTCTCTAAAGGCGCTTGATTTGTTTTTTTATTTTCTTTTGTTTGTTAAATTTATTTGCTGCCTATTTCATAGTGGGGATACTCTAGGCAACTTTTGGAAGATAGGATATAATGTAATTGGAATCAATCAAACTGTGGGGCAAATCATTGGCTTGAGTGATTGGTTTATACTTTTGCTTATGTTGGTTCTAATAATGTAATAATATAATGTTCATAGCTGATCTTGTAAGCCGCTTTGAGACCTAGGAGATGACACATATGAATCAATATAAGAAGTGCATTATAAAAATAAATGAGACTGCTGAAGACTCTGTTATTTAATGTCAGCTTCTGTTAATAGAGTTAACAATGGGAATAAGAAACAATTACACTAAAAGTTTCTGATTATAAAAAAATCAGTGGGAGCAGTTATTGTCTGTAACTCCCTAAAATAACAGCTATTTTAAGGAAAGGAGCAATCTGAGCAATTTATTTATTTGTTCAATTTATATAGCCATCCATCTCACATCCATGACTCTGGGCAGCTTACAAAATTAAAAACGCAACAAGGAATGCAAAAAGAGCTAAAAAGAAATAATCATAAAAACAGTTACCCGGTCCCAAGCCACTGGAACAGTTCCAGATAATCTGCTTCATGCAGGATCCTCTGAAGCAACAACTTTCTGAACAATCTATCCTGAAACAGGAAAGCTGATCAGTGGACAATTGTCCAGTCTGTTTGAGTCCTGTGATGGATTCTTAAAGAGAGGATGGATCAGTGAGTTGTCACTGCAATTTCTTAACTTTTTTTTGTTTTGCATTAGTTAGGGTTGGCAATTTATATCCAAAACTAAATAGTAAGATGAGCCCAGAAACTGTCAAGATGAACCCCTCTTAAGAGAACACGTCATCCATGATTTTCAAACTGGGAGTCCCTGTACTAGAACTGTACCATTAGCTTTCAGAAGTAAACAGAAGGATCTACCATTAGCTTGTAAATCTTCTGATACTACTGTGCTACATCTGGCTCATTAAAAGGGGACTCTTGAGACTGAAATTTATGTATATACACCTCACATGTCACTTCTCAATGTGAAGACTCTATAAACATCAAACAAGACCCTTCAGTTTTCTTGGCAAAACACCAAACCAACCAGTTCCTCTAAATACAAGCTGAAAATCCAACAGGCAAGATGGTTCCACTTGATGTCATGGATTTGGATGCATTTTTAATTAGCTAAAATTCACTAGTCACCCACTGAGAAGCATGTATAATTCTTAAATGCCATCAGCAAGAGAAAGAAAGGTTCCAGCTTCCTAGAAAATATTTAGCTTTTGATAAGGTTTAAAGTTGGAACTGATCCCTTCCATCCCCAGACTGAGAGGGGGAAGGTTAAATTTTAAAAACACCTTCTCTTGATTGACATACCCTAACTCATAGTCTTTTATTAGTAAGTGATCTAAATGTTTTCAATTCCAATCTAGTTGCCAAATCTTCATGATTTGTGGATGACATAAAATAATATAATGACAGTGAATAAGAAGAATGCAAATCCGATCATACTGTAGCTGAAGAAGTTGTATTACCGAGATTTGATTAGAAAGGGTAAGTGGTATATATTGTCCCAGGTTTTCTACTCAACATCTGAGAGAAGTATGTGGACAGTATGATTCCATCCCCAAAACCTCAAATATTTTGAATTTAGTTCTTGAGTCTAGATGGTCAAAAAAGAATAAGGATTTAATGTAGTGTTGGACTCTTCTGTGCCAATGGTGTCATTTTAGCTTTAATAGACAATTTTCCTTCTCCCTGGAAATGGAAGTGAGATTATATGGCCTATCATTCCTAATTTCTTTAGGATATGAGTAAGCCAAACAACTGCTCACCAAAGAATAAGGGATATGGAGTTTCAGACTGAAGTTAATAGCCTTTCCCACATGAAACTGATTTGTAAACTAGCAAGATAGCTCCAAAAACCTAAAGCTGAGGATAGCATTTTTCAAAGCCAGATATAACATCTTACCATCCACGCTGCTACAAGCAGACCATCCAAAATTCCATTAATGAAGCATATCTGCCATGTGGCAACCAGAAGACTGAAATCATTTTGCATGTATATTGTAATGTCTGCAGGGATATCAGGTCTGCTTATATTCTGCCACTAACAGGTAAATTTCTAGAAAGGCCAGTCAACTGCTCTGTGAACCATCTTCTAGAAGTTTCAAAACACTATCATTTGTGCAGTCCTCAAATTCTATGTCGTTGCGATGAAGGTAAGGCATATTATCTAATCACAGAAATAATCACTTCTCTTGTATTTATCACTTTAGGTTTAACATATACTAGCTATCTTGTTTTTAGATGCTACATGTTTTACTTCTTAGATGGTAATTTTTAGATTTACTCTTGCACAAGTAATTAATGCACTATTTTAGTAGTATATGTTACATTGTGGTCTTTTTTTAATGTCAACTCTTTAATTTTAATTTACTTTTGGGTTGCTTTAATTATTTTTTCTGGTCATTGATCCAGTAACAGTATTTTATTTCATTTTAGACCAATGTTGATGACCCGTTTACTTTGGAAATGCCAGCTAAGGATTTCATGGTCATTGTGGCAAACATGACAGGCTGGTAGCTGATATAAACACTTTAGAATATCAACCTTCTGAATCTTCACAGACTTTATATAAATAGAGTACTTCCTTTGCTCTGGACTAGAAAGGCATTAAATATGGACAGTGGTGGGATTTAAATTTTTTTACTATTGGTTCTGTGGGCGTGGCTTGGTGGCGTGGCTTATTGGTCATGTGACTGGGTGGGCGTGGCCACCCCTTACCCCATTTTGGGCCTGGTGGGCCTCCCCAAAGCCCCCCAGGAGCCAAAATCGGTTATAGGAGGGGCTACGCTGCACCCCTCCATGCCCTGTTTTGGGCCTAGTTGGCCTCACCAAAGCCACCTGGGAGCCAAAACGGGTCACAAGGAGGCTGCGCCACACCACCCGCACCCCATTTTGGGCCTAGTGGGCCTCCCCAAAGCCCCCTGGGAACCATAACAGGATGCGGGGGGAACTCTAGGAAGGCGGGGGACAGGCGGGGGCGGGCCCAGCCAGAATCTTTCCTACCAGTTCATGTGAACTGGCCTGAACCAGCTGACTCCCACCACTGAATATAGTTCTACCTACTCCTAAACACCAGGACCAAGCTCTATACAAATTTCAGTCCAGGATATAAATCCTAGGTGTTTTCCTCCTGCCCTTTTGAATCTATGGACTTTGGGACATTATTTTCATGGTCTTGAGAATAAGAGACATACATTCTTTATGTAGCCCTTCTGTTACATCCGAGAATCATTTATTCCCCTTTGCACATCCTGTTTGGATGTGCTGCAAACTCTGATACCTTTGTTGTCAGCTTCAGTTCTTATGCCACCTCCCTCACTTTCTTCTTCACTTCCCTCTTCAGATCCAGACTGTCAAATGCACTTCCTTCCCCACTCCCACTCCTATAGTTGTGGGAGTTTAAATAATACAGTATTGGGTTCCTCCTTCCTATTTCTTTATGAGTTCAACTGACAGAGTGCTGCCTTTCCAGCATATTTAAATCTTCCACCTGTACCCTGGAGACCTGAAAATTCCCTCTACAACTGAAACTGGAGAGATTTTCTTCTTTTCAGTTCCTCCTACACCCTTCCTCCTGATAAGTATAGAGGAGGCATTTCTATCACTTCTACCCAACTCTCCCATTCAGTTTTGCGCTGCGCAGTCTCTGACTCTTTCATTAGGTCTATCATTGTCTCTCTACCTCTTTCCCCAAACAAGTTTCATCTCCCGTCTTCCCTGAAGAATTAATGGCAACAGCCAATGCCCAAATGTTTGGCCAGTTGGGTGGAAGGAGACAAGGAGTGTGTATATCATCTGATGCTTCCCAGGGTTATTCTGTGTCTGAGTAACCCTCAAATATTCCCCCGTGCCATCCTTTGTGAATCTAATTTCATCATGAGTTATTTGATCAAGAATTATGGATTTTGAGGGCACGGGAGGTTAGCTAAAAGAATAATTTGACAGTGGCAGAAAAAAAATCTATAGTTGAATTTCATAAAGATTGTTATATGTTCTTTGTCAATATTTAAATCAATTTTAGAATAAAGATGTTTTAGCAATGTAGTTAGTTTTTGAAATTGTTTTGTTTATAACACAAGTTCTAACTTTCATCTCCATTCCGGGAAAAACATGCTCTTTGGACTAAACCATAAATTGATATGCCATTTACACTTAAACATCCACAATTACAAATGATCAGTACCACCAAATAAATACTGTATAAATTCCAAATTCACTTCCCTGAGACTACCATGCTTACAGCAAGACCTGGCAACATATTAAAGCAGTTCTGATTTAGCAGCTCACATTAAGGAAAGGCTATTTGAATTCTTAAAGACTTACAAACCCAGGGTATTTTATTTTAAATGCTTATTTTTGTAACTGCTTTCTCAGTCTCTAGTAAACAGCAATGCAAAGTAACACAAAACAATGACTAGATTAGGATATCTTAACTTACGATAATTTATTATAATGAACAACTAGGGCTAGGTCTGTGTAAACAACCCTAGGACTGAAAAGAAGTGTAGAAATGTCTACAGGGATTTGACAAACACAAAAAAGTAAGATTGTAATTCTGTACTCACCTATAGATAAGTCCCATTTCCTTCAGTGTACCCACACACATACATATTTGATTTGAAGAGTTATTAAGAACTACTGGTCATATATAATATCCTTATATTTGCAACTAAATACTGTACTTTACAGGCAATCATCATTTTTTAATTTAGATTCACCATCTCTATGATAATCTATGGTAATTCCCGAATCCCAGACAGCATAGCTAATGAGAAGAAGTTAGCAACCTAACTGGGGAAGGTAATTCAGTGATGATAGCAACTGGAGATGTCAAGGTGACAGATTTGCAGAGGCCATCCTCTGTAGATAAAGGAAAAGTCCTGATTCTTATGCTACATTCTACTACACTAACTTCTTGTTTAGTGACTACTTTAGTTTGCAAATACAGTATTAATAAAAAAAAACCCTCAATTTCTAACCAATGCACATATTTACAACCAAATTTTGTGTACCTGAAAACAATGCAAACTGGAGTGAGAATAAAGCTGGCATACGAGAGAAGTTTTATCTAAATGAGATGACAGCAACCAATGATCTTTACAGCATCTCTCTCTTTTTCTCATCCTTTCTCTCTGTGTCAGATGTTCACTTAGTGACCATTTTGCTTAACAACCTGGTCACTGGAACAGAACTCAGTCACTAAATGAAGATTGGATCCAGTTCAGCAAGATGATTGTGCTCTTCTAGCCAGTCACTCTCTCTCAGCACAACCATTTCACAGGGTTGTTGTTGTGGGGAAAATAGGAGGAAGGTGTGTTGGGTATGTTCAACACCTCAAATTATTTATAAAAGGTAAAGATGAGTTACAAATAAATAAAGATGACATCATCCAAATTATCCTCATCCACATAGATGTTTGCTATGAGAGTCTGAGCTACATCTCTGAAATAAACCTGATTAAACTTTTTATGTGTGTTTGCTCCTTCAAATTCATTGTTCAGCACTGGTGTTGAGAATGCCTCAGGAATTTTCTTTATATCAAAAGAGAAGCTAAGAGCCAGGGAAAGTAAGATTTCAGTAATGCTTCTTCCCTGTCGTCCACTTCTTTTAAAAAGAGGCATGCTGCATCAAAGAGAAAAAATGCTCAACCTGGGTGAAGTTTGTCTATATCACGATTGATGAGCCAGCAGGAAGGAATCACTCTGCTGTTTCCTAGAGTAATCTGAGCAAACCTCAAACTGCTGCCTCCAGATCCATTTACTGTACTTCCTGGGTTTGATATTTTGAGAATGCATAATCCATGTGATTTATTCCGTGTCGGGCTGATAAATGTTTAACTGTTTTATCAGTCATCGAGACCTTTGACCCATTAACCCTAAGAGACACGTTCAGCTAAATATAGCTTGGCTTGCTATGTTTGTTTTATACTGTTATATACAGTGGCGGTAGCACAGTCGTTAGAATACAATATTGCAGGCTAACTGTGCACGCAGCCCGGGAGTTCAATCCTGACCAGCGCAAGGCAGACTCAGCTTTCCATCCTTCCGAGGTTGGTAAAATGAGGACCCAGATTGTTGGGGGCAATAGGCTGATATTTACAAGCCATCCAGAGAGTGCTGCAAAGCACTATGGAGTGGTTTATAAGTCTAAAGGCTTTTGCTATTGCTATTGTTATATAACAATATTACATTTTGTAGTTCTGGGCCAAAAGGAACACTAAAGCAAGAAATGGGAGGAGGGCTATTGTCTACTGCTGTTGATGTGCCCAAGAGTCCTACCAATATCCACGATTCTCTTTTCTCTTTATAAATATATATAAATGATGAGATAGATAGATAGATAGATAGATAGATAGATAGATAGATAGATAGATAGATAGATAGATAGATAGATAGA
>JANHFL010005671.1:18534-34618 GCA_032468155.1 Oxyrhabdium leporinum | reverse complement strand
CTCCTCCTCCTCCTCCTCCTTATCATTTTTCTTCCTCCAGGGGTAGCCCTCCTAATGGTTGTGATGCCCAGCACGGTCTTCTACCTACTGCTGGTGTGCGGGACGGAGCAGGCCAGCGCACTGAGCCCCCCCTGGCCGCTGCCCTCCCTCCGCTCCCTCTGGAGCCCCCAAGACTTTGCTCTGGTCCTGGCCTGGCTGGCATTCCAAGCCCTGCTTTACCGGCTGCCCATGGGGAAGGTAAGGCTCTTGCATGGGCCGGCACAGTCGGCTCTGGCCTCAGTTTTCCTCATCTGTATAATGGGATGTAATCGGGTGGAAGAAAGCAAAGGGGTTGTTGTTTTTTTTTCTGGGAGAAATTTCCTGACCGTGACAACAATTAATTGGTTGGGTGGAAGTTGCCTCCAGAAGTTGTGAGTGCTCCATCAGTGGAGGCTTTCAAGAAGAGATTGGACAGCCATTTGTCTGGAACGGCAAGGGGTCTCCTGTTTGAGCAGGGGGTTGGACTAGAAGACCTCCGAGGTCCCTTCCCACTCTATTACTTCTGTTATTCTGCTTGTCAAGAGATGGGCCAGCAGAGTGTAAAACGGTTATAAAAAGGAGGCCAGTAAATTTGAAGGCATTTCCAGCTGGCAGAAGAAAGAACCCAAAGGGGATAGGAGAGTTGGACCAGTACCACTCCGAGGAACTTCTCATTAGGACAGATGGTCCTCGACTTACGACCGCAACGGAGGCCAGAACGCCTGTTGCTAAGCAACGGCGTTACATTTGTTCCCGGTTTTACGACCTTTTTCTGCCACGGCTGTTAAATGAATTGCTGCGGTGTTTAAACGAAGCTTTTGTTTTCAAGGGCCCCTTTGGGTGGGTATGAATTCCTCGTTTGGTCTGACCAGAATGGACTGCTGGGAAGATCTTACGAATACTCTGTTATTTTATTTTATTTTATTTTATTATTTTATTATTTTATTTTATTTTATTTTATTATTTTTATTTTTATTCCCCAACAGATCACAGAAGGAAGCCTTCTTCGAGACAAGAGCCGGCTACAATATCGCATTAACGGTAGATATTTCGGGACGATGATAAGGCTTGGGAAAACCAAGGAATCAGATGGGATGGGCGACAAACGGGGGCTGGGAGAGAATTGGCCAAAGATTGGCCGTAGCATCGCTTCCCCAAATTGGTTTGTTTTAGGCAATTTCATTAAGGAATGTACTTTGGAAGTACGGGAATTCCTCGGCTTACAACAGTTCATTTCGTGGCCGTTCGAAGTTACAACGGCACTGAAAAAAAGTGATTTTAGGGTCACACTTATGACCATCACATGGTCCTATGATCAAAATTCAGACCCATGGCAACTGCTTCAGACTCACGACCGTTGCTGTGGAGCAAAAATCACTGTGGAGTGGAGCAAAAATCACTCAACAAATGTCTCACTTAACAATAGAAATGTTGGGCTCAGTGGTGGTCGTAAGTCGAGGACCACCTGTATAAACAAGCCATTTCTAAAACAACAAGTCTATCTAATCAGTAAAAGCCAAAATCAAAGTTTCATATTTTTTTTTCCACCTCGAGCACAAAGTCCACCAGCGGTTTCCCTTTTTGTCTTTTGTCTGTTGGGTTTTTGTTCTGTGTTTGCTTTTTTTTCTTTTCTTTCTTTTTTTAAGTTTGTACTTTAATAAAATAAAATAAAATATATTAAAAAAAAAAACACAGTAGTGTATCGCTAGGAGTACAGTATATGAAATATGAATGCTCAAAGATTCACTCCAAAGCTTCTAAATGAAAGGATGGGGAGAATATTAAAAAGAAGACCCATTCTAATGAAAGCATTCAGTCAATTCTTCAAAACCCCACAGTGGCAACAGGAAGGGCATCCGGCCAGTAAACACTCCGCTCCATTCACTTGCCCAGACTCAATTCTTTGCCTAGCTTAGTTTTTAGACTTCCCAGAGATAACTACTGAGCCGTGGATCTCATTTGGGATACAAATCCCCTTCCTTGTTTTTTTTTCATTTTGGGTAGGTTTCTACGCCATGTTGGTCACAGGGCTGATGTTGGGCGCCGGACTGGCCGGAGGGCTGCGCCTGAGTTACATCTACGATCACATCCTGCAGCTGGCCTTTGCAACGACCCTCCTGGCTTTTGGTCTCAGTGTCCTTCTCTATTTCAAGGCTCTGCTGGCCCCTGACACAGCTCTGGCTCCCGGTGGGAATTCAGGTAAGGGTCCCCCAAATCTGGAAAACTCAACGGGGGGCTGCGGAATGAGGAAAAGCCCGGAGGAGACATCTCAATCCCCACTACGGTCTCGTCCACCTTTCTTAAGATAGATTAGTGTTTCTCTCCCCTTGGCAACTTTAAGATGATACACTAACAGAGTGGGAAGGGACCTCAGAGGTCTTCTAGTCCAACCCCCACCCACCCCTGCTCGAGCAGACGACCATTTCAGACAAGCAGCTGTCCAGTCTTCTCTTAAAAGCCTCCAATGTTTGGAGCACCCACGATTGAAGAGGGAGTCAAGCTATTCTCAAAAGCATCTGAAGGCAGGACAAGAACCAACGGATGGAAACTAATCAAGGAGAGAAACAACCTGGAATTTTCCTGACAGGGAGGACAATTAACCAGTGGAACAGAAGTTGCCTTCAGAAGTTGTGGGTGCTCCCAATCGCTGGAGGTTTTTAAGAAGAGAGACAGTCACTTGTCTGAGATTGTATAGGTTCTCCTGCTTGTGCAGGGAGTTGAACTAGAAGACCTCTGAGGTCCCTTTCATCTTCTCTTCTCTTCTCTCCCCTCCCTTCCCTTCGTCTCCCCACTCCACTGTACTCCAAACTCACTTAACAAATGTTTCACTTAGCGATGTACATTGTGGTCGTAATTCAAGGACCACCTGTACCCTGGATTGGTCAGTTTTCCTGGGAAGGAGGAGAGGAACGTAGGGGACTTGGAAAGCTTCAGAAAAAGTTCTGTTTTCTTGCTTCTCCCCTCCTGCAGGAAACCCCGTTTATGACTTCTTCATGGGCCACGAGTTGAACCCGCGCCTTGGGGTCTTTGATCTCAAATTCTTCTGCGAGCTGCGCCCAGGGCTCCTGGGCTGGGTAAGCGCTCCTTGTGATGGCGGTGAGGAAAACATAGCGGGGACCTCCTGACCCCCCAATAAGAAAGAGGATTGGGGAGGGCTAGGGGCTTCCCTTCTCTTAGAACGATCTAGAACTAGGAGCTTGCCTCCAGAACTTGTAGCTGCTCAAGAAGAAACTGGACGGCCATTTGTCCAGAATGGCATAAGGTCCCCTTGGGCTGGACTAGAAGACCTCCGAGGACCCTGTTATTTTACATTCTGTGTTCTTCCTGGAATTTGCAAGCTTTGACGAGCTGCATCAGCTACACACTGTCTTCATATCCTACGATGGGTCGTCAAGAATCTCTTTGCACAACCCAGAAAGCACATGACCCAGATTAAAAGGGGAAGGAAGGAAGGAAGGAAGGAAGGAAGGAAGGAAGGAAGGAGGGAGCTGTAACACTTAGACATCTATCCCGCTTCCCAGTGCTTTTATCCACATGTTTTTAAAATCCAGTATGTTGGGGGGAAAACGGGGAGAACCAAACCAGGAAGTTGAAGGTGAGCGTGTTCCCACGGCTGGGCTGACCGTCTCCTCCCTCCCACAGGCCCTGATCAACATGGCAATGTTGGCTAAAGAGACGGAGCTGAGAGGCAGCCCATCTCTGGCCATGATCCTGGTTAACGCCTTCCAACTTCTCTACGTGGTGGATGCCTTTTGGCATGAGGTAGGTTAAACCATGGCCAGGAGGTCTGGCCACGGGGAAGGGGAGGAGGAGTCAAAAAAAAGAAATTTAAAAAAATAAATCAACAAGTTATCCTTGGAACTTGGCAGAAATATTTCCCCCAACTTGGAAACTCCCAAATTATTTGGCGAGCGAATAACTTTAGAGGTACAAGGCTGGTCGCAACAATCTGGCTTGACTCACTGCTTTGAGTGATCTACAACTGGAGTCCAAACATTTGTGGCTGACGTTTATGAATACTTTGCAGGAGGCCATTCTCACCACAATGGATATCGTCCATGATGGCTTCGGTTTCATGCTGGCTTACGGTGACCTGGCTTGGGTGCCATTCCTGTACAGCCTCCAGGCCTACTTCCTCGTAACTCACCCCCAGAAGCTTAGCCTGCCTCTGGCGGGGGGCATCGTCCTGCTAAATGGTGAGCGAGGCTGCATGCAGGCCCTCTGAGCATGCACAGAATGCTTTCGTTATCTCCTGCTTGAGTGAGGTGGGAGGGATTGGACTAGATCTCTAAAGTCCCTTCCAACTAAACCTATTCTATTCTACTCTACTCTACATTCTAAATTCTACATTCTATTCTATTAATTCTTAATCTATTCAATTAATTCTTATTCTATTCTATGTTCTGTGCTATGCAATTTATTCTATTCTTTTACAGAATAACATTCTATTCTATTCTTTATTTTACAGAATAACAGAATAAGAGCATTCTAGTCCAATCTATTCCCTATTCTATTATTTTACGAAATAACAGCATTCTACTCTACTCTACTCTACTCTATTCTCTTTTATAGAATAACATTCTATTCTATTCTTTATTTTACAGAATAAAGAACAGAGTATTCTATTCTATTCTTTATTTTACAGAATAACAGCAGTCTAGTCTAGTCTAATCCCCATTCCATTCTATTATTCTATTCCATTCCATTCCAATTTTCTTTTTGATGTCTTCCAATAGAGGCTGGATGGTCATCCATCTAATTCAGGGTTTTTCCAACCTTAATTATTTCTCTGCACGTGAACTTCAAATCCCAGAATTCCAGTCAATGTGACCGGTGATCAGAATTCTGGGAGTTGAAGTCCATACAGCTGGAGTTGCCAATTTTGGGAAGCATTGATCTGGTGGACACTTAAGAGGGCTTGATTCCCTCTAAGCTCCCTTCTCACTCTTACGACGCTATGATTCAATATACCGTAATCATCTCATTGTCTTTTTTCTTCTTCTTTCTTTCATTTGGCAGGCCTGGGGTATTCCATATTCCGTGGTGCCAATTCCCAGAAAAACACCTTCCGACGGAATCCCGCCGATCCCAGAGTGGCTGGTTTGTAACTTCACACATTTCAGTTTGCGGGGCGGGTCCCCGAGAGAGACTTAACCAAGTCCGAAACGTGGCAGGTGCATTCACATAACATGGTGGGCTTGCTTCCTTTGAACCTAGGCGATCGTATTTAGAATAGACTAGGCTGGGAGGGACCTTGGAGGTCTTCTAGTCCAAATCTTCTAGTCGTCTATCAACATTCAGATGAGATGTTTGCAGCAGGTGGTGAAAACCCAACTTTTGGGTAATTCGTTGGATCGTGCACATTTCACTTAAGGCAGCCAAGGGCCTACAGTCAGCCAATGAATCTACAATATATTGAGAAGAGTGCAGAGAAGAGCAAGAAAAGATGGTCAGGGGGCTGGAGGCTAAAACTTACGATGAACATATGCAGGAATTGGGTCTGTCCGGTCTAAGGAAGAGAAGGACTAGGGATGATATGATAGCAGTCTTCCAATATTTGAGGGGCTGTCCCAGAGAAGAGGGGGGTCAAGCTATTCTCCAAAGCCCCTGAAGGCAGGACCAGAAGCAACGGGTGGAAACTCGCCGAGGAGAAAAGCAACCTGGAATTGAGGAGAAACTTCCCAACAGTGAGGACAATTAACCAGGGGAACTGCTGGCCACCAGAAGCTATTGGTGTTCCATCACTGGAGGTGTTTAAGAAGAGACCGGATAGCCATTTCTTCAGAATGGTAGTAGAGTCCAGTCCATCCTCCTCCTCCTCCTCCTCCCAACAGGAGACCTTCTATCGCTCTCTTTCTCTCCCCAGGGCTCCGGACGATCCCTACGGCAACCGGTCGGCGCCTCTTGGTTTCTGGCTGGTGGGGTTTTGTGCGACACCCCAACTATTTAGGGGACCTGATTATGGCTTTCGCGTGGTCCTTGCCCTGCGGTAAGTGGCAGCCATCCAGGAGGGGCTCCGGTTTGGTTTCCCTGCAGCAATCTAAGCCGGCCTTCCTTTTGGGTTTCGTTGCAGGGTTCACTCACATCTTGCCTTATTTTTATATCATCTATTTCACTTTGCTGCTGGCTCATCGGGACGCCCGGGACGAGCATCAATGCCTGAGGAAGTACGGGCTGGCGTGGCAGGAATATTGCCGTCGTGTCCCCTATCGGATTTTCCCGTATCTCTACTGAATTCTTAAAATCCCCATTTCCAAGTCTCTGGATTCATCTCGGAGCAGAATTGTCTCCTGGCTTCATGCCAGCGTGAGAAAGAAGACACCGGCACGGCCTGGCAAGCAGGGGCTATTTCTCCAAACTTTACCCCGTCGAGATGGCTGGATTTTTCTTCCACGCTCATTCTCCGGTTTCCCTTTTTGTCGCCTGGAGTATGTCTTCCTTTGACTTCATTCCCTGTCTAGATTTTGTTCCCGATAGGCAAAGAGACTTGGAAAAATAGACTTCGGAGCTGGAATCGTTTTTATCGAAATAGGCTGATTTTTTTTAGGACACAGAACAACAGAGTTGGAAGGGACCTCAGAGGTCCTCTAGTCCCATCTCCCTGACCCTATACCATTTCGGACAAATGGCTGTCCAGTCTTTTCTTAAAACCACCAGCGATGGGAGCAGCCACAACTTCCAGAAACAAGGGTTCCTATCAGACCTGTCTCAGCTTGAACTTCTAAGTAAGAACAAGCCTTAAGAATATTCGTTTATAAAGGTATCGTTTCATAAAGATCAAGTGGATTACAGTAAAGCAAAGCCAGAACTGAGGTTCACGCGCCACAAAAATCACTAAGTTTCAGTTTTCCCCTGCTTGTCTGTGCCCAGGTTGGTATGTGGCCTCCTTTTCCTTCCAGTTGCGCGACTTGGGAGCACTTTCTGTCCCCCATCCTCCCTTCATCCCCCTTCCCCACAGATCATGGCAGACTGCATAATACACACAGCAAGGCACCAGCAGGCATAAAGTGGCAGCTGAGACCGTCAGGAAATTTATCCTGGAACTCCCTTTGACTAGCTTCACCCCTTCCAGTGCTTTGGAGATTCAGTCAAGGCCCTCTTCTCTGTGACAGCCCTCAAGTAGTAGAAGGCTGCTATTGTGTACCCCCGTTAACCCTTATCATGCTCTATCAAGCATGTCTAGGCTAGGCATGTCTAACTCCCTCAACCATTGTTCTGACCCAACTCCCCAAACACAAGCCCTCTGAAGTTAAGATTCCTTTATTAGGAGCGCCGTCAGCCCCGGCAAAAAAATTCTCTTTCACTGCAGGCTAACTAGTCTGTCTGGCCTGAAGATCAATAATTGTCTGCCACATCTATTCATCTCCGCCCCCTGCCTTTTATCCCCAGAGCTAAGGTGGGGCTTTGCTAGCAGTGGTGGCTCTTCTGTACCAAGGACCGGCCCATAGACTTCCACTGCTCTCCTCTCCTCTGCCTTCTGCGCATCCGCGTGTCAGGCACTGGACCCAGCTGTTCCTCCCCTTCCTCATCAGCCACCTCCAGACCTGGGGGCTGTTGACTCTCCATCTGAGGGCTGATGGACGGCTCAGGCTTGGCTTCTGTCTCTCTCTCTCTCTCTGCCAGCTCCATTCCCTCTTCCCCCTCGGAGCTCCCAGGTTGCCTTGCTGCTGACCCTGACTCCCAGGCCGCCTCCTCCTCTGATTTGGCTGCTGGAGGGGCCAGCGGCCAACAGGCCACAACAGCCGCTCTTCATACGACGTAGCCTCCAGATCTTTAATCATCTTTGTTGCTCTTCTCTGCACACTTTCCAGGGGTCTCAATGGAACTATCAAAGTGATGCTTTGGTGATGCTTCTTCATCTCCTAAGAGTTCACCACATTTGCAAGTGTTCAGTAAGATGGTCTAGTTAGAAGCTGAATATTTCTGTAGAGATTAATAGGATCCTTGGGAAATTCTTAAACTCTAAACGCTACATATTAACAAAGTAATACTAACCTACTAACCGGCAAGCTGAAGGAATAAAGGAGAATTCCATATACTTTGAAGTGTCACAAAAATGGCACCTTTCGGAAATTTGTATTAGAGATTTTCAGAGACGTAAGAACAATTCACTTTTAGTTTTTTAGGATTTAACTAAGATTTTTGGGGATTGGATTATGCCAGCTTTTAAAAAAATAATATTAAAAACTCAAACATTTGTGTTTACTGCTGTCAAATAGAAAATAATTGGATGCTGAGAATAATATGAATATTCTTTGCAATGGGAAATAGCAAACTGCTTTATGTCTAGCTAGAGATTAAATCTGTTTTGAAGGGGATTTCTCTGAGTCACATTAATAACAATACAGGTATTCCTCGATTTACGACAACTGAGCCCAAGCTTTGTGTTATTAAGTGAGTTTTGCCCCATTTAATGGCTTTTCTTGCCATTTGTTAAGTGAATCACTGCAGTTAAGTTTTCTTGCCATTTGTTAAGGGAATCACTGCAGTTAGGTTAGTAACAGTTAAGTGAATCTGGCTTCCTCATAGACTTTGCTTGTCAGAAGGTTGCAAAAGGGAATCTGGACTTGCTCTCTTGGGATGCTTTGGTAGCTCCAGAATTAAGGAATTGCTAGCTTCTGCAGTGGTTTGAAAGGTGATGGAGCAAGGAAATAAAAGTGATGAAAAAGCCTACTAGATTTGGACTGTAATTTTCGCCATTTTTCTACCTGATGTTGTTTGGGGAAACACTAGTTGTAGAGATGCACTAGATACACATCCGTCTCCAAATATTTGTTTTAGACGTCCAACTTTAAAACTAATATTTTACAGGTAGTCCTTGACTTAGAACCATCATTCCCCAGCCAGCATGGTTTAAGCTGTTTAGGACTTCCAATTCCCAGAATCCCCCAGTCAACAAGGTCTGGGGAGTTGGAAGTCCCCAGATCTTAAAAAGTTGCCAAAGTTGAGAAATCACCGCACTACGATTTCACTCTCGGCTCCCAAGTAAACTTATCTGTCTGTGTTAACCAGGTTAAAAGGAAGCAGGAAACAAAACAGGGCACAAAACAAGGATTCCTGGTCTTGCTTTTTTTTTTTTTTTTAATTACACCTTTCCCACTGTTGCCACCAATCCACGTCGCGTTTTGAGGGCAGAAGAAAAAAAAACTGATTCCTTCTCATCTTCAAGTTTAAGCTTCAACCCCGGCGACCCCCACCTTGCGATACAAACCCCACTGGTCCCCTTCTCCCCCAGGCCCCCCTCCTGTCCCACAGTTTCCATCCGATCCTTCGTATGGAAAAAAAAAGGGGGGGGAGGCGCTTCAATCCAATTCTTCTATCAGAGGCTGTTTGGAAGGGGGCACTTTCCCTCCCCACATCTTCTCCAGCTCCTGGGTGATGGCGCCCACTTCCTTGGCGTCTATCACATGGGCTATGTATTCCCTCTGGACTTGCAAAGCCAAGGAGGGGAGCTGCTCCTCGTTCTCCTTCACCCAGGAAAGCAGGAATTCGCATTTCTTCTTAGCCTTGTAGATCCTGGGCTGGTCCTCGGGGGCTACCCGACGTTTGCCTTGACTCAACAGTCGGACCAGGTGGGCGAAGGCCGCCAGGGCGAACCGGCTCTGCTTCTCCGGGCCGGGCCCCCTTAAAATCTGGCCCACCGCCTGCATCGCCCCGGCCTTCCCCAGCGGGCACTCCGGGTACCGGCCGTCCACGACCGCCTGCAAAGCGGCTTGCAGGGCCTCCCCCGTGCAGGAGAAGACCCGCTGGGCACCCAGCCCAGCCGAGAGGTCCAAGAGGGTCTCGCAGACTTCGGGCACCGTCTGGGCATCGTCCGCCTCTCAGTTGTAGAGCGACAGGGCGTAGGTGTAGGCGTAGAGGACGTTGGGCAGCTGGAAACGCACCAGGGGAGAGATGGGGCCGCCGGTGAGGCCGCTCAACGGGCGGATCACGTCGGGCAGGGCGGGTAGCGAGTTCGAATCCCTGGCGGGAGGCGGGTTCTGGTCCCCTGCGACTGTCTCTTCCTTTGGAGGCTGGGATGAAGCCTCCGGGTCTTGCTTGGCTCCCTGCTGCTGCTGCGGCTGAGAGTCCCGAGCATCCTTAGCTCCAAGCAGCTGGACCAGGGGCGGCCTCTGGCTGGCCACGACCCACCAGGGCTTCCAGGGGGGCAGGAGCCCCGAGATCTCCCCGCTGCTGAGCAGCTGCTGGAAGCTCTGGCGCTGCTGAGAGGTCAGCTGCTCCCACAGGTCTTCCGTCAGTGGATCGAGGCCTAGCTCGGGGTCCGCATCCCCGGGCTCGCGTAGTTCCCGCAGCCGGAGAAGGGCCTCCCTCAGGCGGCCTCGCGCCTCCGCATCCCCCCGCTGGCCCCGGAGCCGAAGTTGCAACTCTCGCGTCTGGAAGTCCCGGGCGCAGGAGCCGTGCTCCCGGTAGCAAGGCACGGAGCAGAAGCGGAGGTGGCAGCGAGGGCAGGTGTAGGGCGCCCGCTCGGCCTGGCACAGGCCGCAGCCACCCGAGGCCTCCATGTGTCCGGGGCGCCCGAGCGGTTGATGGGAGGCGTAGTCCTGCCGCTTGCTTCGTCTCTACAGTCTCAAAACTACATTAACCATGATGCACCGGGTCCTGCTGTAATAGTTGTGTAGCGTACAAGCACACCGTTTCTTGGATGTTTGTAGTTTCGGGGAGTTGTGAAGACAACGGCAGCTTTAAGAACGGGTCCTGGAATTACTTTCTTTCCCCCCCCCGCGCCCATCTTTTTTTCTAAGTTTTTCGAAGAAAAGAATTCTGGGAATTGAAGTCCACATAGCTTCAAGTTGCCAGGGTTAAAAAAAAAGTGGGTTATAAAAGGCTGAATATGCTTTACTAGGATTGTGGACTTGGGCTGCAAAAAGCCAGCTTTACTGTTCGCGAGAGAGCCTGGCCATGTGCTTATAGGTAATCCCCAATTTACAATCATTCGTATAGTCACGTTTTCGAGTAACAAAAGCACGGACTTATGACCAAATTTCACAGTTGCGACCGTCGCATCCCTGGGGGGTGGAGGCGTCTCACGTGATTAAAATTCAGCTGCTTGCAACTGGCACGCATTTATGACGGTTGCATGTGAAATTTGGCAACCTTCTGACAAGCCGAACCCAGATTCACTTAACCACCCTGTTACTAACATCCGCAGTGATTCACTTAACAACAGGGGCAAACCCCAAGTAGCTGCCTTGCTTAGCGATGGAAATGTTGGGTTACAAGTTGAGGGCTCCCTGCGGATGGCTAGCATTTAAAAACAGAATAAAAGCAATAAACAAAAGGGATAAAGAATACAATTCTGAGATGCTGAACTGCCCTGGTTTTATTTCTGCGGAGATTCCCGTCGGCCTCACCATCAAATCCCGAAATCCTTTTGTGGACTTGGCTCCCTTCAACGCGAAAAGAACCTAGATCTTATTAAAAGGTGGTCCTCAACCCACTGGATTTCTTTGACACAGGGAGTCCTCGACTTACAACACTTCACTTAGCGACCTTTTGGACAGCAGTGGAAAAAAATGACTTATGGCCATTTTCCATGTCCGTTGCAGCACACTGAGAATATATCTGCTGAAAAAAACTCTGCATTGGCGACAGGAAGGGCATCCGGCCAATCAACACTTTACTAGCTCCATTCAGTTGCCCAGACTCCACCCCGCAAGGGATTATGGGGTCATTAAAAGATGACGATGATTTAAATACAAAATATTCCCGTGGAACTACATACGTATAAAGCCCTCCTCCCTCTTTGGCCAATCATCGCAAAAGGTTGACCTGCAACTCATGCCCCAAACAGGAGAAAGCAGCAGCGACACCAGGAAATGGTTCAAGCAAATATATGACTTTATTATATGACTGGGTGCTCTTTAGGAGTTGGCATTAGGCCCCTTCTTTTTACCAAAGCCAGGCACGACGTTGACAAATCGGCGATTGTACTGCATGCGCCTTTTGGCCCGCCCGGTTTTCTTCTTCTTCTTTTCTTGCTTGGCAACCTGAGAGAACATTAAGCAGGCGTTAAGTCAAGGATACGGCCGGCCTTCTCCCAGAATTCAGTTTAGCTCTTGATGTTGGGCAGACTCAAGCTCTTGAAAGGGTCTCTGCCAGCAATTGAGGCGCTCTCAACTGTCCCTGGGGAGGGGTGGTCCACAAGCAGCAGGCTGAAGGATGCCCCAAACACCCCCCCTGCCCTCCCAAGCACAACTGGGAGTCGTCTCGGACTGCCTACCTTTGGGGTCTGGCCTCTCACTTTGCCAGCACGAGCCAGGGAACCGTGGACCTTCCCTAGAGAGAAAAGCACAACGAAGGGGGGCGTTTTGACAGGGGACAGAAAACAGAGCCCACATGCCTTGGTGACGAAGGAAGTGGCCTTATTAGAGCAGAGCCACAAGGGACCATGAAGTTAATGTAAAGATAGTCCTTCGCTTCCAACCACAACTGAGCCCAACATTTCTGCCGCTCAGTGAGACCTCGGTTAGGTTGAGTTTTGCCCCGTTTTAGGACCATTCTTGCCAAGTGAACCACTGCGATCGATCAGTTAGGAACGCAGTTGCATTTATTAACCCGAAGGTCATAAAACCGGGGGAGGGGGGGGGGAATTCACATTAACGGCTGCCTGGCTCTGCAAGAAAAAATTTGCGATCAATTGTGGTCTTTAAGTCTAAGTATTACTTTGGTTTGACGCAGCAGATGGACTTTCAATCCTGCTCTGAATTTAGTACCCTGAACCTAACTTCACCTGGGAGGTTAAGCTTGGACAGGAGGCTGGGGTGTCAAACCCGCCAGCCAGATGCATCATGCGCTGGACACGCTCACCCCCGGTTTAGCGAAGGGGGGGAGGGAGGGAGGGAGAAAGTCGCCATACGTCACGTGACGGCACACGTTTGACACCCCTGCCATAAAGAAATCCCTCCGGTTGGAAGATAAGATTGGGAAGTCCCAAAAATAACCCGGCATCAGGCAGTGACCAATCATTTCTGCATTGTTGCCAAAAGCAACAAGAGTGATCGGGAAGGAAGGTCGAGCCAGCAGTCTCTTTTTGTGATCTTTATACACTCCATCGCAAGTTAGCCGATCACGTTACTTTAACTCTCCTGAATTTTAGGTGATTCCTTCATTGTTTTGTGAGAACCGAGTTAACTGGATAAAGAGTAATGTATGGTGAAGTCCATCATGACTCTATCTTCTACCAACACAGCAGAGAAATTTGTAGAATAATCATCACATTATTTTTTTTTGAGGGTTTTGTGTGTATGTGTGTCTGTGTAGAGCAGCTCTGGAAATTTCACAGCTCTTCTAACAAGCTTCCACCCAGGTCCTCCCCCTTCGGTACTTACCACCAAGCATGCGTGCAGTAACCTCCAAAGTTGTAAGGTCACTGACGCCGCATTGACCAATGACGGAATCATTTTCCAAGGGGATCCCACCCAGAAGAATCACTTGATCCTCAAGGGCGATGCCCTCCAGGGACTCGATGCGAGCCTGAACAGGGGAGAAAGAAGAATGGGAACATGAATCACTGACGCTTAGCTAAGACAGCACGTCCCTCTGAAGCTGGGTTTGCCAACCGTGGCAACTTTAAAAGACTTGTGGACTACAGCTCCCAGAATTCCCCAGCCGGGATGATTATTTTTCAACATCCACAACAGCTCTTGAATAAAAGGTGATAAAGATGCTGAAAAGGCCGCTTACAGCTCCTCCAGCGGAGAGGAGAGAGGAAGGGAGCCTCCAACAGTATAAAGAAGTTTGTGTTTATAATCTTGGCGGATGACAGTATTTACGAAATGCCTTACAAACACGACATTCCACTGCAGTCCTGCTAGCTCTCATCGGTTTTTACACCATGAGTGTTTCCCAGGGCAAAGAAGTCTGGAAACACACACACACACACAAACAGAAAAAGAGGGTTTGTTGTGTTTGTGACCTGTAATAATCAAAAAACTGAAATAGAAAAGGGGGGGGGTGTTAAGTAGAAACTGCAGAATCAAAGCACAAGACCCATAGCAAATAATCAAGCTTCACCGTAGTACTTATTCTTAACACTGCACACTGGAGGGGCCTCATGGAAAAGAATGCTGGGAAACACCCTTGCAGAGGCATTCATATTTATTCATTTCAGAAAATGATGCATAAATACGTATCTATAAGTAATTACACAATAGATCTCAGGTTACTTCCTACCTTTCTGTTATCTACAGACTTCAGTGGTCTTAGAAGAAACCTTTGCATCTTGACATTCAGCTGTTGCTATGGGAATGTTCTGATAAAACTTGCCACAGG
Source organism: Oxyrhabdium leporinum (assembly GCA_032468155.1). Classification (NCBI taxonomy): domain Eukaryota; kingdom Metazoa; phylum Chordata; class Lepidosauria; order Squamata; family Cyclocoridae; genus Oxyrhabdium; species Oxyrhabdium leporinum. The sequence continues at coordinate 20,329 of JANHFL010005671.1, read as the reverse complement.
CTGCTGTGAGCTACAAGGACACATTCCCTACATTTCAATTTATCTATTAAGACAGTCCCTCATCTGAAAACAGATTTTCCCCACAACGTGCAGAAAAAATGTTGCCCAAGAATTGAGGTGAAAAGGATCACCCTCGTACCTACAAGTTCCTTACAACAGAATTCTTGGTGTGAATATAGGATTATCAAACTATGTTACATTCTAGCACAGCTGAAATTCACACTTAAAAGAATTTAGAATTTAAGACTTAATTTAAATTTAAGAATTTAGCTCAAAGAAGAGCCAACGCAATTGCCTTTCATCAATGACCTTGAAGTAAATATCCGGAAAATAAGGTGCAGAAAAATTAATAGGAAAGCAACCTTCGCCCTAAAACACAATTTTTAAGGCATTATTTCTCACCCAAGCAAAGATGACCAACCAGAAACTACAAGAACTGTGAGAAAGAAGCTTCAACAATTAAAAAAAGCACAAAAAGAGAACATTCTATACGAGCTTCGAGAGTCGTATCTCCATGATATAAAAACACCCTTTAAAAATAAAAAATGCAAGGTAAATATAACATTCTGAAAGAGCTAAGACCAGACTCTTTTATGTACAAAATTATACGTAGTAATGGTTTACCTGTAAATGACTTTTTCTGTTTAAATTGCAGCAATGTGTGTGCGAACAAACCGCTTTAAACTCAATGTAAATCGTTCTAAACTTGACTGTAAAAAATATGATTTCTCTAATAGAGTTGTCAAAGTCTGGAATGCCCTACCTGTTGTCTCAGCTACAAATTTTCAGTTTCAGTCACAAATTGACTTCCGTGGTCCTTGCTTCATACTTAAGTGGTCAGTAAAGGGGGCGTGCATAAGCACACTAACGTGCCCATCGTCCCTGTCACTGTATTTTTATTCTTATTGTTCTCATTTTTGTGTGACAAATTCCAATAAATAAAAATAAAAATATATTTCTACTTCTTGGCCAAAGCTGATTAAAATAGAAAGCTCATTACAATCAGGCATTAATCAAGCAAGAACTTATTACCGCAAACTAATTTAGAAAGTCTCAGTCTGCAAATGATTTCAGCGCTTGCCCTGGTCTGAAGGAAGATTTATTTGGGAGAAACAAATGCTACTGGTCCAGTAACAGCATTCATCAGAATGAAAGGTTCACATAAATATATATATATATTTACCTTGAGATGAGATACTGTTTCATGTCCAGACACCTCAAGGGTGTGCAGATTCTGAGCACGAATGAACAGCTGCATGGTTTCACCTGCAGTGATGAGAAAGCAAAGCAGCAATTAAGATTAGTAATCCAAGACAATGGCAGAGATTAAGAAACTGATCTCTTCCACCCCTTGCTGGTTTTAGAGAAAGTGGTGGATAAAATAAAGAGAACAAAGAGACCAAGAAGAGCTGTGGGCCTCTAGCCTCTTTTTCAATCCACTCCATCCCTCCTGACAACAACACAATGTGAGCTTGGGTTTTCTATCCTGACAATCAGTGATCAAGGGCCTAGGAAGGTGATGGAGGGAATATATAGGGTTACCTTTGCCGAGATGGGCCGCCTATACGTTTGGTTGATAAATATAATGAGCCGTTATTTTGTATGGTCACACAAACCAAAAATAGGTGTAAGATGGATTTACTTTTATGTACTATTTATTAAATTTATTTGCCGTAACTCGAGGACCACCTGTATTTGTTTCCAACCCCACTTCAGTTTCAGACACAATGTGGCTCTCAGCCCCCCATTTAAATCGCTTGCTTTCTTGCCGCCGCCCCCCCCCCCCCGCAATATC
>JANHFL010005670.1:30277-42359 GCA_032468155.1 Oxyrhabdium leporinum | reverse complement strand
CAATCCATTTTCTCCATCCAAATATATATCTCTCTTGAATAACATTCTTCAAATACGCTAAAGCCTTCGCCATCTATGCTTTCCCCATTGACTTTACTTCTCAGAAAGTTGCAGAAGGTGATCACATGACTCCTGGACACAGCTACCATCATAAATATGAGTCAGTTGCCAAGCATGTGAATTTTGATCGTGTGATCATGGGGATGCTGCAATGGTTGTAAATGTGAAAAACGGTCATAAGTCCTTTTTTCAGTGATGTCGTAACTTTGAACAGTCACTAAATGAACTGTTGTAAGTTGAGGACTACTACCTGTATTGAAGACTATTAATCCTGGATTGATTTTATATATAAAACAGTAATAACAAATTTTGCTTTCAAATGTGGTGTAGTTTACAACACTGAAGTTATTCCTTGTAAGCTCTACCAACTTAAAGAAGAAGCTCTCTCAGATCTTACTCTTGTTCTTATTCTCAATCTCCAGGACAAGGATTGTTCGTCCTCCTGTTGACATCAGCAATCTCACTCCTTGGAGGACTGATCTTTGGGTACGAACTCGGAATCATCTCAGGAGCACTGTTGCAGCTGCAGGTGGTTTTCCATCTTCGTTGTATTGAGCAGGAGGTCCTTGTGAGTGCCTTACTCATTGGAGCTCTCGTAGCTTCTTTGGTTGGAGGAATCTTTATTGACCGGCAGGGAAGACGGAAAGCAATATTGCTCAGCAATGCAGTTTTGCTGTGTGGCAGTCTCATCCTGACATTTGCTAGGTCACTTATTTGGCTGGTGGGTGGGCGTCTGACTGTAGGTTTTGCCATTTCTTTATCATCTATGGCTTGCTGCATATATGTCTCTGAAATGGTGGCTGCCCACCAGCGAGGGCTATTGGTATCCCTTTATGAAGCTGGCATCACTATGGGCATCTTACTTTCGTATGTACTGAATTATATCTTTACTGACACACCTGAGGGATGGCGATATATGTTTGGTTTGGCTATTGGCCTGGCCATCATCCAGTTTGTCAGCATCCTGTTCCTCCCCAACAACTCTAGGACTTTCAAGGCACGCTACAGTGTGACTCGTAGTAACCTCATTCAACCTCATAAAAATGAAGATGGTGAAGACATAGCATTGCCATGCCCCATGGAGAAGAATTATTCTCTTGTAGATCTCTTCAGATCAAAGGACAATATGAGAAACAGGACTTTGGTTGGCCTAGGATTGGTCCTCTTTCAACAGTTCACTGGACAGCCCAATGCCCTCTATTATGCATCTACTATCTTCCGTTCTGTGGGATTTCAGACTGATTCCTCTGCTATCCTAGCCTCTGTTGGTCTAGGGGTGATGAAGGTTATTGCAACTCTGTTTGCCATGTTTTTTGCAGATAAGGTTGGCCGAAGGGTGTTGTTGATGGCTGGATGTTTGTTGATGGCTTTTTCAGTTATGATTATTGGCTTGGCTGGCTGCTCTGTTCCATTAGATATGGTTAAAGACTGTGAAACACTCATAGATTCAAACAATACTTCCTTCAGTTCACCTCATCTCAACATAAATTCAGTTTCTCCCCAACCAGCTGCTTCCTATTTCATGTTGACAAAAGATACTAGTGAAATACAAGTTGAATCAACTTTTGCTATCATGAGACCAGCAGTCAATGCCAAAATGCTTACCAATAATAAAAGTGGAGAAAAAAGGATGACCATTACATTAGAAACTGAGCAAACCCCATTTCTCACCCAATCAGTGGAAGGAAAAGAACGGAATACCAATTCTTCAATCAGTGGGCCCTCTTACAAGGGACACATGTTCCTAAACTGGATTACACTCCTGAGCTTGATGGCCTTTGTAAGTGCATTCTCAATTGGATTTGGACCAAGTAAGTATCTTCCTGATTTCACATTTCTTGTCCTAGGGCCCTCTTACATAGATGGACCTGTCTATACATGAATGTGTTTTGAGACTTACTAAGTAGTTTATTATGTTTGTGTGTTTGTTTGTTTGTTTGTTCATTCATTTGTTGGGCTTCTGTGCTGACCAATCAGTTTGGCTCTGAAATGGCTTGCAATTACTCCTTACAGTGTTAAAATTAGAATATAGTTGTGTGTGCCATAATGGAACACGTGAAGTAAGTTCTTTGATTCATGAATCTGTATAAGAAAAACCATAAATGCATTTGCAGTTTCAGCAGGAGTTCCTATTCTTCATTAGAGTACTCCATAACAAAGAGGGTCAGAAATGAGGTGAAAGAGTGTTCATTTAAAAAAAAATAAAGCAGGAAAAGAACTCCTAATGTTCAGTCATTAGCCTCCTTAATTAAATCGTATAGGGCTTATTCTGGCTAAACATGAATAGGCTTTTGAGTCGTTTCTGATCTTCCAAAGCCATTCTGTGTTCACTTCAGAGATGATTTTAGACCAGGGTAGCAATCTTATGCCCAGGAGCTCCATTTAGAAACAAAACAAAAATGAAACCACTTGGCTTCCAAGGGCCACAAGGTTTAGGGCAGGTAACATGAGAAGTTTGGGGAGGGGGTTATATTAAAATTTCTTTACTCTGCAGAAAAACAAGCAACACGTTTGTCCAATTCCCATCTGGATATATTTTGGGACGGGTCATATAGGAATCCATGGTTTATGCACCTACTATATGTCTTAGACTATTGCTCTGGCTCATTTTAAACTGAACATTTTTCCTATGCTTTGCCACTAAGCTGAGCACCTAGTCTTGCTTCATTCAATAAGTGAAATCACTGGAGTTTTTTTCTTTCACACACACACACTTTCTGAAAGAATTCCTTTTACCTATCTGTTCCAGGAAGTAAGCACTGTGTTCAGATGTTATTTACATACCTACTTAAGCAAACAACTATGGACAACTTACATCTGCCAATTTATAATTCCACAGTTTGCAAATAAAACGTCAATATTATCAGTTGACATGTTATACTACGAACAGTGACCCCAGCATACTTTGTATGCCTGCTTCAAATATTTAGAAGTTACCTGAATGAAAGAGGAACCTGCGTTGGCCAGTTAGAAGCCTTAGAAAAAATGATTTAATCAGGCGAGGTTTGCATTTGATTAAAAGAAAAGTATTATTTTAAGAAAAGTTGAAGTTCAGACTAACTGGTTTTTATTGACTGACAGTTTAATTGATTTATGTGATTACTGCACATTGCTATTTTTCCTTTCAGATGCAAATAGATTTAATAAAAATTAAAAAAAATTTTTTAATGGTCTTAAATAAGGCTGTCACAATAAAACCAGAAATGTTTAAAAACCAATAAACACAAACACTCAAGCAAATTTAGTTTTTTAAAAAGGAATAAAAACACTGGTCATCTTAAAGTGAATCTATTCCTAGAGTAATTGTTATCTCATAAGTTGTTGGGTGAATAGACATGTGTACAATTATTTTCAGAAAGATAGCATATGGATCGGCTGAACATCTTTCTGAAGTTCCATAATTGAAATGCTATAAATAAGTACTATAAGTGCTGCTCCAAGGCATTGCCTGTGAACTGATCTCATTGGTGGAACCACAAGTAGGGCTTTTATCTTCATTATTTGAGCCAAGCAATCCCACAAAAAAAATGATATTAACTTCAATTAATGAATCTGATATTGACTTCTACATTATTTGATATTATTCATGAATCCAGCCATTTACCTTGGTCAATTTGTTGATGTTTTTCTTGATAATTTCTTTTGAAAGGAAGCAGGATATTCATATACTTGACAAAGCAGCCTTTAGTCCACAAGTGCTCTCTGGTGCAATGCATTCATTGCCCCAGCCTTCTTATTGATGTTCTCTAGATCAGGGCTGTCAAACTCCCAGCCCGCGGGCCGGATGCATCACATGCTGGCCATGCCCACGCCTGGTTTAGCGAAGGGGGAAAAAGTCCTGATATGTCACGTGATAACGCCGTGATGACGTGAGTTTGACACCCCTGCTTTAGATAGATTAGAATTGTAACTAGAACTCTAATTTCTAGCCATCGGGGGCCCACTTGGTTATTAAAATAACATGGGACACTACTGTATTTACTAGAGAAAAGGTAAAATCTCTATTAACTTGAGTTGACATCTGGAGACTACATGTCCATGTCCGTATTGTTTTCTAACCAGTGAGGTGGAAGTTATTTTCCATTGCCTTTTGGTATTTTTTATTAGTTCCCACTCTACTACACAAATCGAATTTATTTATGGACTCACATTAAACTACTTACCAGGACCTGCTCTGCTCAGCTTCTTTAGGATTAGCCAAATTCATCTAGGTACTGCATCTGTTGTAAGAAGTAATTTTTTTTAATTGTTCCAGTTACTTCACAATTCAGTGAAAATGTCCACTCACAATCTGTATACATAGAATTTTCTGGAACAATATTACCTATCTACCTATGTTTCTTGCAAAAATGTAACATGCATGTTCAGATATGTATTTTAAAAGTATGTGAGTTTAAAAGTCTGTTTAGGAGCAAGAGTAATAGTGGTAGTAGTCATCATCATCATCACCATCCTGAGTGTCTATCTTCATGTCTTCATTGTATTTAACTTGAAGCTTCTGAATAATTGCATCTTCCAACTCAACAATTCAAGCTTTCTTTCTATAATATCTTTCCCATTCCAGTTTCTTCTTGTGGCTGTACAAAATGTTGCTTATGATTTGTTTCTTCCCCATGCCTAATTCCACTCCTTGACTTTCTTTTCTCCTCCCGCAGTGACATGGCTTGTCCTCAGTGAGATCTATCCAGCTAGCATACGAGGGAGAGCTTTTGCGTTCTGCAATAGTTTCAACTGGGCTGCCAATTTACTGATCAGTCTTACATTCCTTGACATCATTGGTATGTACAGTATTGTCTTGTTGTTGACATTCTTTGCTGCTGATAACCATAGCAGAGCTGATAATAGGGTGCATTTAGACCAGTGTTTCTCAATATCAACAGGTGTAAAATGTATGGACTTCAACTCTTAGAATTCCCAATTCTGGGAGTTGAAGTTCATATCTCTTAAAGTTGTTAAGGTTGAGAAACCCTGATCTATACCCAACAAAGGGTCACTGCCTTTGTTTGAGGATCTTGTCTCCTGTTTATTATATCACTTCTGGAATCATGATCAGACATATATAATCACCAGAATGTTAAATTGAGACTCAAGATAACCAGACTCAAATCTCTGCCAAACCAGAAAACTCAGTTGAAGGAAATCTTAATCTACTCTAAGACATAGTGCTTTTCATGATTTTCTTGGATGGGCAAAAGTAACATTTAAAAGAAGATATCTTAATGGTGTTATTAGAAGAAGAAGAAATCCAAAGTCCACAGCTGGATAATATATTTATTAGGTGATACAGTGTTTTCCTAACAAAAGAGCAGACAAATATTTACATGCTCTGGAACTCTGCATCAGAGGAGATAATACTCAGGCTGCAGAAGAAGGTAAAAAATGCAAAATTACACCAGATGTTGTGATTTGCCATTTAGTATCATTCTCAAGAGTGGAATTGCAGACTGAATGTATTAAGTCACTAGTAGATATTACATTTAAAAATTACAACTAGTAGTCTGATACAGTTGTTGAGCCAGACATGTGCAACCTCAGTTCTGAAATTTAAAAAGTCAGATGTTTTGCTAGCACAATACAAAGTCAATTCTGAAGCTAATATGAAGCTACTTCTGAAGCTCACTTGAAAAAGTAACATTATAATCTTTGTGATTTTATGAGTTCTATAGAGATTCTTAATCACGCAGGTCATGGTTGAAGAAGAAACTGTAGAAGGTTCTTGGATGAGCAGCAAAACATTTTCAAAGAAGAAGAAGAAAACAAAGTCCCATTATCTTTTGCAAAAGCATTCTTTGGAACCTCTGTGAGAAGAGTTGCATTTCTTCAGTTAATTTAGCTGGTTTAGACATTGTTTCTTTCAGAAGTTTTTAGAATTATTTTTGTTTTGGGGGTAATATTTTAAAATATTGTCAAAATATTTCAAGTATTGCCAGGTATTTTAATTCCAGAAATATTATGTCAGCACTCATTTATAGTTCAGATATGTATTAGTCTGTGTGTGGAAGAGGAAAGCCATCTGGTCCTGCTGTTAATAGTAAAACTCATCTGAAAAGTATTTATGGCAATTGTCCATCCCCAAGGTACTAAAGGTGGAGAAACACTGCAAAACCATGCTGTTAATGTTTTAAAAACATTTTATTATTGTTATTACCTCACCCCTGAGAGGTTTTGCAATCAAAATGCTATAAAATGATAATTTTAATTCAGTTTAATTAAAATGACTGGCACCTTTTACAATCCATCATCCATTGTTGTAATAATGCCCAGTTGAAACTTCTGGTTTTGTTAATGCATTAGTCTAATAAAGGAAATTTTGAAAGGAAATTTTGCAGCTCCTTTTAAGTAGCCTTTGGTAAGCTCCTGATTTCATGACAGCCTTTACCCTATCCCAGCAAATGTGGCTTTATGTCATACATTGATTTTGTTATATTTCTCCATGCAGGTGTCATTGGCTTGTCATGGACTTTCCTTTTCTATGGACTGGTGGGATTGGCGGCTGTATTATTTATTTATTTATTTGTACCTGAAACCAAAGGACAGTCTCTGGAAGAGATAGACCATCAGTTCTCAAAGAAGCGGTATGTCGTAGTGGGCTTTGGCCACAATATTTGTCACTGCTAACAGTGACCAATGTAGGAAGTATTTTTCCCATATCATAGAGAATTTAAAGCAAGGCATGGTCAATCCATATTGATCTCTTCCTTATTTTGGCAGGTTGCTGCAAAGGAATACATGCTGGCACAAACTGTGGAACAGAAGAGAAATCTACACACGTGCTCAATACCAAAGAGTAGACCATTCTAATACTTCCTGAAAAAGCTATTACTCGTGACATGACACAATAGTAACCTATAGCATGCTGGAACTTTTATGATGACTTTCCCAAAGGAAGAAATTCTGGACCATTTCATGAAAATCTCGTATTTATGTAGGTGACAATATAATTCTTTTTTTATAAATGTGCATATTTTGTTATGTGTAGAATCTAGCACCCCAGCCCCTGGGGGAAGTATATCTGATACATTCGTACATTTTATAAATATTTGATAAATAAAGTATATTTGAGCCTATTGATTGGATAGTTTGATATAAAATGCATTTTTTTTTCAACTTGATGGATTTTGTTTAGGCTAAAGGAGATGCATTTGTATCTCCAAAACCATTTGTTGGAGAAAACCTCCTCCCTCATCTATTTTCCAATACGTCTTTCAGTTTCTGGGTAAGTAGCATCCTCCCTCTCCAAACAATCCATTGGGCCCTGATTATGCTAAACAGTAAGGAATTGCTGACTTTTTTAGAAATCAGACAGTAGAATGTCAGAAAACCCCCCACACAAAAACACTTTATAGAATCATCTCATTGCTTGTACAGGCTACATCTGATCAACACTGTGATTATATTTTTAATTTCGATAAAAACAAAAATAAGCACTAACTTCACTTTGCTCTGCACTCCATCTCAAAATGAATGATTACTACCACCTAAATATAGAAAAAAGAGTTCGTGTACTTTTAAAATTCATTTCCGATTAGTGTAAAACATTGATCATCCTGCCAAATGTCTTTCACTGTTCTATTTTGTGAATGAAGGAGTGGCTTAGATAGTTATGCAATCAGCATGAAATGATGCAGCTCAAACTATGGTTTGTAACATCCAACATGCCACATGGTGATAGAACTTAAAGTCCTCTTCTTGGTCTATTCTTGGAATCACTATTCAATTCATTGGACCAGGTAACTCCAATGTGTGAGAGGCTACTGATTCAGGAACCCACTAAATCTGTTGAAGTAGAATAATTTATTTTAATATAGAAATCTGGCAGTCCTTGTATAGGATTTTATGTTTATTTTATGATTTACAGTTCACTGCTTTCTATTTCCAGTAAACTCTTGTTTGTAATTAGACTGGAGGGGGTTGATGAGGATTTCTTGGCATCTTTAACTTCTCCTACATGACTAAAATGTACAGAAACACTGTGGCTACATTTATTGTGTTTATGGGATAATAGTAAAAGTAAGTTGTATTGGCTCTCAGTCCCAAGCAGTTAAGTAGCCTGCACTTCTAGAAACGTTCTCGCTCTATGAATAAAGAAAAGGAGTGGTGACAGCCTATTTCAGTTTTTAAATTCTACGCCTCTTGGCATATCTTATAGAGAAATTGAGACAGACTAAAAAACCTCACTGTTCTGTTACCTATTGCAGGAGTGTCAACCAAGGTCTGCGGGCTGGATCCAGCCCATGGGGTGCTTCGATCTGGTCTGCAGAGCCGCCCTGGAAATAGCAAAGGACCGGTCCGCAGTGCCTCTGCCAGTGAAAATACATCTTGGGAGGGCCATGCGCAGCCCTCCCAAGCTCCATTTTTGCTGGCAGAAGGGCTGGAGGAGGCTGTCATGGCCAAAAACGGAGCCCAGGAACTTGAAGTTGTCGCCATTTCATCCGTCCCTCAGAATGACCGATTTAAGCCACTTTTAACAAAATAGCTTGGTTCAAATACATTCTCCGCTAAAGCTTCAATCAACTAAGTAGACTTTATCATATAGGGAACATAACTGATGATAATATCAGAAAGAAGCAATTGGCATGCAGCTAGAATTCAAACTTTAAGAAAGCAGGACATTCTTTTGTGATTTAAGCGTATGCGGGAGGTGAAATACCCTTTTTGTTACAGATGTTCACCAAAGCACTCATTTGTCTTGAACTTCAAAAAATAACTATGAATACACAAAAAAATGGGATCTCAGAGGAAGTATCCAATACTTGAATAAAAAAGCAAAAGCAACTGGAAGATTTCCCTGGGGATTAATATCAGCCTCGGTTGGGAATTGTGTTTTAGAATTTAGTTTTCAGACCTGCTGGGTACAGATTTCTCAGATAAGGTTCAGGTGCCTCTTCTCATTCCACCTCCTATTTTATAATCTCTGCCACAAAGCTTAACTTCGGTTGCTAAGGGAAATGCGATGTAATGCGAACTCCTTGTTCAGTTTTACTATATTTCTGAGTAAAAGTGACAGAAGGAATAATTTGAGAGAGAAAAAAATGCTGCTTCCTATGTTCAAAGCCTCTTTTGGGTAATTCTGCAGAAATTGAAAAGTGATGGTGACTTTACAAGGCAATTTTTTGATTTTTTTAGCTTGTGACACATGGAATACTAATCTCCCACCCTTTCATATCCCACGTTTAAAATCTATGCTTATATAATTTATTACACAACTTTTTTATTTCATGCAGGGTAGGGAACCTAAGCCTTCTAGATGTCCTAAGCAGTTCTGAGCATCTCTCATTACTGACCATGCTGGCTGGGCTTCTGGGAATATCTGAAAGACCATACGTTTCTCACCTCTACTTTAAATATATCAGATGCAAAGGGGAACCAGAATGTTAAGCAGTTCTTATTTCGCAATTAGTAAAAAGTTGTAAGAGAAATACTATTTAAATTTTGATGCCGTCTAATTGAGTGACTCTACCTATGTGAGAACATCCTCAAGCAAGTTGTTTATTGAATCAAGCAAGGTGCATTATTTAAAAGCTTCCACTAGGTGGCTCTTGAGGATTAAAGAATCACATCCTTTGCAATCCTCTTTAAAAGGCTGGTTTTGGAAACCAGAAGCAAGGAGCATCTAATCCGGTTTTTTCAACTCAGCATGCTGGCTGGAGAATTCTGGGAGCTGAAGATCACAGATCTTAAAATTGCCAAGGTTGAGAAAGACTGATCTAGTCTCAGAAGCATGGAAGGATGTCAATTTCGAAGCAGGGGAGAGAAGCACTGCCCTGGACTTCCCTTCCCATTATGCTGCCTGAATTAATATAGGCATTTCTCAGTTTGGCACTCCTGGAGTTGCAATCTCAACCTTCCAATGCAAAGTTTCCCTTTGCAAGTCAATCTCATAATAGGAGCATTTACCAATTACAGGTAGTTCTCAACTTATGACCAGTATCTTAGTAACTGTTCAATCAATCAATCAATCCATCAATCCATCAAAGGGGACTCACAACCCAGATTTGAAGTTCCAAAGGTCTGCCCCGCTCCGCAGTCACAGGACCAAACTTTGAGCACTTGGCAACAAGTGACTGTTTTATGACCGTTTTGCATTTCCAGTCTTCAGCAAAACCATGCTTATAGCAAACCATTGATTGCAGTGTTCATTTAACAACCATCGCAAAAAACGTAGTAAAATCAGGTTGTTCACATGACTGACCTGTTTTATGACCATTATGACATGTAACCCCAATGGGAAGGTTCCATTATAGTCATGTGTCTAGAACTACCTGTACCCAGAAAAGAGATACGATTCTCCACTGAATGTGTACCAGGCAGAGGTTAGACGAACCGTCCATTGGAGTTGCCTTAATTTGGATTCCTGCACTGAATAATGGATATTAATAGCCTAGGAGCCTCCCTATTAAAAATTTCCATGAAGTAGCCAACCATTGAATCACAAGTTAGCTAATTTACATTTTAGCTTAGAGTTATATACAAATCCAACCTGTATAGTCGTTTATAGTTCTGGATGTCATGAAAAAAAATATGGTAGTTAAAGCATGCTTGTTACCATAAGTAAGCTGCCATATGTAGGAACATAATCATAGTGATCTCTTAGCCTTATATCTTAAAAAAGATATTAACAGCTATTTTTTTTGCTTATCTAAATTCTATATTGTATTTGAACTTTCTCATTTGTCAGTCAGCCAGCTAATGAGAAAACTGTACAACAATACAAAACAGAGGAGAGGATAAAAAGAAACAAGTTGAATTAATTAAAAGTTTATCAAGGGTTGGACAGAAGTCAGTCAGCTTTTTTTATATTTTCTTTTCTAAAGGCTGAGTTTTTTAGCATATGACAAACTCATTTTTTCCTGCCAGATATATTTGAAGAGGATACTTGAAAAAAGAGCAAAACCCTCAGACCCTTAGACTTATTACATAGTTGTTTGGGTCTCAGCCAACAATTTTGTAACAGACAGTAGAAATCAAAATGGTAATTTAATAATAGGCAGAGGTAAGTAATAATTTTAGTTCAGTTTCCGCTCCAAAAGTAGTTTTCAAAATGGGGTCCAGAGAGAGCCCTTTGGGGCAGGAAAGCCGGAAACTGTTATGCGAGAAAAGATAAATTCTCACCAAACATCTGTTTACTTAAGAAAGGGAACCAAGCAACATTCCTTCTGATATATCCAAATCCTGAACTGGTTGCTTAGTGAAGAGCCGTCTTTTATAGTCTGGGGTCCTTCAGATATAATGAGACTACAACTCCAAAGCTGGCTGTTTGTGAAGTTGGGGAGTTGTAATCCCCACACATCTGGAGGGCATTAAACTGGAGAAGACAGATGTTGAGCAAATCTGTTGGGTTATTAAAAAAAAAAGTGATCTAGATCTCATTTTGAAGAATATTTGATGAAAAATGTGCCTGCTTTCCTTTATACAATATCGGAACTGTAGCAGAATTAGTGACATATAAACCCAGTTAAGCTTAAAGGCAAATACATAGGAGTATCTGAGGGGGATCAGAAAAGTAAAGATGTTGGCTTCAATTACATGTTCAAAGCCCTGTCCCTTTTTGTATAGTTATTAACATCACACACACACACACACACACACACATACACACACACACATATATGTTTAAATGGACAGGGCTTCCATTTTGCAGTTGATACTACTATCTTGATATTTGTATCCACTCTCTGCAAGATGACTCTTCTCTATCCTTAAATTATACCCAAGGGCCACAAGAGAGAAGAAGGCAAGCCAGGGCCAACCTGAGGTTAATAAAATTGATTTTTATGTGTGGCAGCTGGACCAGCCAGCAAACCTCACTCCTTGGTGTCAAAGTGCTGATCATGATATCTAGTTTGATAATCAAACGTTTGCGAGAAGACAAACCAAGCTCAGTGAATGCTAAGATCTCACTATCTTAACAGTGAGTTACAGATGCTGTTGTGGTGAGCCATGGTGCTGTGGTGGCGCAGTGGTTAGAGTGCAGTACTGCAGGCTACTTCTGCTGCCTGCCGGCTGCCTGCAATTTGGCAGT
>JANHFL010005669.1:75948-86133 GCA_032468155.1 Oxyrhabdium leporinum | reverse complement strand
TGGTATAGGGTCTCTTGCTTGAGCAGGGGGTTGGACTAGAAGACCTCCAAGGTCCCTTCCAGCTCTATTCTGATTGAACTCAGGATCTCAGCAGTTGTAGAGATTCAACTTTGGATCATCAGCCCTCAGCAAATCTCATTGCAAGACCATCTATTATGTGCAATGCCACTAAATTTTAGGGGGACATTTATCTCTCTCTGACTCTACCAGATTCATTTTTGCATTCCTGCAGAAACAGCAGACAAATGAACAGTCTTCCCAATTAGCTGCGTTTTTCCATTTTTCTTTGGGATAGACTACGAGGGGCAAGCTAAAGCTTGCTGTTCATGTTTACTTATGAATGTATTGATCATTTTTCTGTGCAAATAAAACATCTTCAAAGAGACAAGTAAAAACATAATAAATCAATTGAAACCTGTAATAAAAACACACCAATAAAGAAATCAATACACACAGAGATAAAAAAAAATGCACAGTAGAAATAATACTTATGCAATCCTACTTCATAAATCAGCATCTTTAGCATTTTTCAGCCTGGTACTATTTTATGTTGACTTGGTATGTCATGGGAGCTTTAAACCAACCTTTTTAGAGGACACCGGGTTGGGGAAACTGCTATCAATCATGAATGTTTGAGATCGAACTAAAAATGGTTTAAAAAACGCTATTTAGCTGACCACCTCAGACAGAGATTTTCAGATTGTTAAAGTCAGGTGAGGAAAAAAACAACACCATTCTCCTGTAGATGACCTTCACTGAAACTTCTGAGAAGACAATTAGATTGGAAGGACCAGGCCTGTGACAAAGATAAAGCACAGATAAAATGTGTCAATTTCAGCAATTGAACAGAGAGAAAGAGAATGTTTTCCCTACTCTTTCCAGATTTTAAAATTCTTTAAGATCTTAAATTGGTTGTGAAATAAATGATAAGTAATGGCAATAGTTGTAAAGTTAGCTGTTAAAAAGGCCCCTTACCTGTATCAGTTGTTAAGCTGCACATTCTCTACAAAATACTGTGCCCCGGAAACAAATCCCTTGTGTGTCTATGAAGTACATAGTTGTTATCCCCACCTTTTCATCCAGTCAAATGAAGGGATGCATGGAACTTCATTTATGACTACTCTCCATTATGATATTGCATAGTTTCCCTGGAGCAGGGGTGTCAAACTGGCAGCCCGAGGACCAGATGCGTGATGCGCAGGCCACGCCCACCCCAGCTTCACGAAGGGGGAAAACGTCATGATACATCACGTGACAGCAACGTGATGGCGTGAGTTTGACACCCGTGCCCAAGAGGCCCTGAATAACACTGGGGGTGACACAAGGGGATAGGATCCTAGCCCTCACATGCACCCACCTCGTTGCTGCCACCTCGAATCCCGGCAGGCTGCTGGTCTTGCACACGATTACCTACAGAAGACCTGAGAAGAACAGGCATATGGATAACATGGTATTTAATGTGTGTACAATAATTCAAGTCCATTCACTTGTGTCTTTCTCATGTTAGTAAGAATATGGAGAATTACTGCAGGCCAGTCTAGACCAATGTTTTTATAGGATCCACTTGGTTGACATTTGTCTGAGGCAAAGTATCAATCTGAATTTGAAGATAGCTTAAAGATTGCTTTACTAGAGCAGACTGAGATATATCTAGCCTTCGTTTGCAATGTCCATCTAGAATCCACTGTTTCTCCTTTCTTGTTGTCCAAAGCATATTGCAATAGAGAGGAATTTTATTTCTGCATATGAATATTTCATTTGACTGGTTAAGCCAGACCTCGGTCATATGATTCCAATAAGACACTTCCTGTGGGTTTTAAGAGTTAAAAAAGGCCATGAATCTCAGTTTTCAAATTCAAATTCTCATTTGAAGACCTCATTCCCAGTAGTTTGACAACACACGGTGAATAGGCCAGATCTAGACCAAGATTAATTTTATGAGTCTCCCAGTCCAGCTGGTATCACGTATAAGTGTGATCTAAGAAACACGAGATATAGTTATCTTAGCGGAGTTGAGTAGCAAAAGGTATGGTCAATACATAGATGGCAGGTTTTGTGAAACTGCCATATACATCATCTTCTGTTCCATAATGGATATAAATGAAATAGACAATCTAGAATTTAAATTTGGTAAAAACAATTATGCAATTAATCAGCAATATTTTGCTTTTCAATAACAATATAAGCCAATATAAGCAGGTTTCAACCAGTAATATTTTTATTATCTACTCATTTTTGAGGAGGGGTATGAGTTTATACTGAAGAAAATGATAAAAACTATTGATTGAGACAGAATAGCCCTAACAAGATGGCTTTAAAAAGAAATTGTCTTGGACCTTTATCATATACTGTCAAGTTGGGTTTTATTGATTCACCCTAATACAGGAAGTCCTTAATTTGCAAACCCAAATGAGTCCAAAATTTCTGTTCCCAAGTAAAGCATTTGTTAAGTGAATTTTGCCCCATTTTACAACCTTTTTTGCCTCAGTTGTTAAGTGAATCACTGCAGTTGTTAAGTTAGTAACATGGTCGTTAAATGAATCTGGCTCCCCATTGACTTTGCTTGTCAGAAGGTCACAAAAGGTGATCACATGTCCCTCGGACACTGCAACCATCATAAACATGAGTCCATTAGTAAGTCTCTGAATTTTGATCCCATGACCTTGAGGATGTTGCAGTGGTCATAAGTATGAAGAACAGTCATAAGTCATTTTTTTCAGTGCTGTTGTAACTTTGAACAATCATTAAATGAACTGTTGTAAGTTACATTCTAGTACAAAGTATCATGGAGTGTTTAAAATCAACTGAGAAATACATTTATCATCAAAGCATCAGAATAGAGTGGTGCAGTGAGGTGTAGTTCTCGCCTCATAAGCAGGAGGCTGTGAGTTCAATCCTAGGTAGCGGCAGATATTTCTCTCTGGGCACAATGAGTTCTTATCTGCTGCGAACTCTGCACTGGCAACAGGAAGAGCATCCGGCCAGTAAACACTCAGCTCCATTCAGTTGCCCTGACTCCACCCCGGTAAGGGATTACAGGTTTATTACAAGACACACACACAAAAAAAAATCCCGAAGCATCTGAATATCATCTGAAACAGGGTCCCCCAACCCCCGGTCCATGGACTGGTATTGGGCCATGGCATGCAAGAAACCGGGCCATGCAAACAAGCAAAGCCCCATCCACAGGATGCAGGCACCACATGAAACCATGTCCCCTCCGGTCCATGGAAAAACTGGTCCCTGGTGCCCAAAAGGTTGGAGGGCCACTGATCTAAAAGACTCTCAGGTTATGTGTGATATATAAAGTTAGTATGGGAAGCAAAATATTCAGAGAAATTTTCAGCCTTTTTTTTTGGGGGGGTGCCTATTTATGGCTGAAGAGTCCTGGAAAAATCCAGTTGGATCAGACTTACCGAACCAAGTACGAGCAATGAATGGCAAAGATGTGGTTAGTAATACTGGCAATTATAATATGATAAACTGGCTTTGCATTCAATAGTTCTTGAAAATTAAGTAGAGAAAAAAAGAAAACATGCACTTTAAATGTTTTAAAGAGTTTAGCGTGATACAGAAGGCTGATTGCATATGTATATATTGCCTGTCACAGCATGCATAATTAAACTCCGTTCCACAGCACAGGTATTCCTCGACCTACGGCCACAATTGAGCCCCAAATTTCTGTTGCTAAGTGAGATTAACAAATAAGTGAGTTTTGTCCCGTTTTATGACATTTCTTGCCACGGTGGTTAAAGTGAGTCACTGCAGTTGTCAAGTTAGTAACACGGTTGTTAAAGAATCTGGCTTCCCCATTGACTTGGCTTGTCAGAAGGTCACAAAAGAGGAATCACGTGACTCCGGGAGAGTGCAACGGTCATAAATATGAATCAGTTGCCGAGCGTCTGAATTTTGATCCCATGGCCATGGGGATGCTGCAATGGTCGTAAGTGTGAAAAATGGTCAGAAGACACTTTTTTCAGTGCCATTGTAATTGCAAACAGTCGCTACATGAACTGTTGTAAGTTAAGGACTACCAGTAGTTTGCTGATACTGATACATTATCCTCTTTGCGGCTCTCTGCTTCCTGTAACCTAACACTTTGTCTTGATTTTTCCCTCTTTTTTCTTTTCTCTCCTGCTTCCTAGAGGACTATCTGGAGGACAATGCAACATGGTGTAAGCTCTGGTATTCTTATTCTTGATTTTCATACCCATTAACATATTGCTGATTTTGCTGACAAATGACAACTAATGTTATCCACGCAGCAATGTTTTTTTTTTCCCCTCCTTGCAAAATAATCTGATTTATAGATTGTGCTTGCAAAATAATACTTAGGTTGAGTCCTTCACATTCTTATTACTCTCTCTTTTTTTTAGATATGCTGAGAGTTAGTCATGTAATTATTATGGTTCATTGCACAGTCAGCCAGATGTTTAGATTGGATCAGGCATTTTTATCCTACTATCACGTCTGAATGGTCCGAGCTCTGGACTAAACCAGCATGAAGACGCCATGCGTTTTGGGGCTTGCTGGATTTAATGAGCTGGATTCTGGCACACAATGAGTTCCAAAACCAAAACAGCATGTAAAGTCAGCACTGGGAGCTTCTGCCTCCCAGCGCGTTTCCACTGGGTGAACCACGCCCCTCCACTGCCACAGTCCTCGCTCATCTCTCTGAGCTGTTCATCAGCGGGGCCGATTAGATGCCATTCAGCTGATCCACGGCCCTGACGAACAGCTAATCATTGGCTCACTCCGCACCAATTAGATGCTCGTTGCTGCCGCCTCAAATCCCGGCAGGCTGCTGGTCTTGCGGTGCCCGCCTCCCCGCCAAACAGCTGCTCCTCAGCTCACTCCTTGGAATAGATGCTTACCTCTGCAGCCTCCGGATTCCTACCACCCATCACCAGTGCAGGGGTTCCTTCTCTCCGCCCCCCCAGGTATGGCAAACCCCGGGTTTGGGGTTTCACAGGAAGCTCCCCTCTACCAGGGCCGCACCCTAAACCTGGGGTTTACCGTCAAATCCTTCCCAAGGACCTGGGATAGAGAATTGTTGTTTGAAAGGCATCGTCTCAGGAAACCTTTTATGTTTACGACGATTATATACACACCATGTGAAATCACAGGTGTCAGTTTTTAGCTAGTGCTGGCCTTCATGTGCATCATAGACCACACCACCTTTTGCAACTGACAGATGGGAATGTTTGCCAACATGCGGATTTTCTAAGTTGATATACTGCTCCTGCTGTTCTTAGGGTGCAATTATTAAAAAGTGGCAGCCTTGACTGTGTCTAGGCAATGAAAACAAACAAACAAACAAACAAAAAAACCCATCTCACAGAAAGTATCCACAATCTGAAATGTAGAAGCAGAGGAAAATTAGATGTGTTTACAGCTCTTGTATTGCGCAGCCCAAGTGCTCTTTACAAACTGGCCAAATCAAGGGATTGCTTGCAGGCGCACCCACAGTGCAGCAGATTAATTGTTAAGTGTAATACATGGGTGAAACATGCAGCATGGCAGCCTTCCATATAACTGATGGTGGCTTGCTGGGATGTACTAAATGAACCTCAGAAGGCAAACAGCAGGCAGGCAGGAGATTATAAACAAACAAGGCCCTCCTCAAAATATGTAGTTCTCCTGTCTAGATCCCGGAATATTTCAGTTTCCCATGGTGCTAAACATGAGCCCACAATCTAAGATTTTTTTGATATGGTACCCAGTATGCCAATAACCCCTGGCACCACCACAGCTGGTTTACGACACAATCTTTCAACTTCAATTTTTGGATCTTGATAATTAGGGATCTCCTCTAATTTTTTGTCTTCTAATCTATTCTATTATCCCTTGGTATCGCCACACCACACTTTCTTTTGTTCAACCACAGTTAAATCTGGTGTGTTATGAGCCAAGTCTTTATCTGTTTCCATTTGGGGAATCCCACAATGTTTAATGATTTATCACTTGTATTATTATTATTATTATTTCCAAGTCAGAATATTATAACAGTTAAGCTGTTGGAGAAAGATCTTGGTTCCAGTCCTGTCCCATTGGCTACGGAATCTCCCTTGAGAACACTGGCTCCTTTCTCAGTCTGATTTACCTCACATGGTTGGTTGGTTGATCAATCAAGGGAGATGTCTTATTGATCAAACTCCAGAGGCAAAATGGGAGATAAATCTTTGCATTTTGGTAAAAGGAGCAAGTAAGTTCATAAGAACGTGCAGCTGGCAGCTTCTTTGATGGGTAAATTCTTTCAGGAACCTTTTGTTATTTATTTTTTTATTAAATATTAAATTGAATGATTAATTTCCCACATTACCACCACAGCTGAGGCATAGAGTATTAGTCCACTCCCAGAACACAACTTGAAGACACAGATTTAGGAAAAAAGAAAAGAAGAAACTTGAAACAGTACCTGGATTATTTTTAAGGCTTCCTGGAAGTGTTTGATTGGTCTCTGTCAAAAACAGGATTTTCTATTTCATCTCTTTTCTACTATTATTTTTTATTTTAGTTTGTTTTATCTGTTAGTACTTAAAAATTTTCAGTAATATTATATAAACAAAAAGAAACAATATATTGGGGTTGGTTTGAGGAAATTTGCAAGAATATCTGACTCAAGGGACTCGTGAACATAGAAAGAAAATGATTCTAGATCTGAATGTGTGATTATGACTTGAGGTTCTTCAACTCAAAGAAATTCCCCTTGTTGAATTCTACCAGATGCTAACTGGGGATCTTAATTTAAAAAAGGGCTGAATAGGGTAAATTCAGCTGCAAAATCATTTCTAGCATGAAGTAACTATGGCATATTTTTTTAAAAATTGGCCATTGGCACGTCCAGTATTTCCAAATTCTGGTACTTAATAATGTACCAAATAATAAATGTACTGTGAGTACCACAAAGCTTATTTAAAACCAGGTTTTCAGTCTCCAAATTTAAATTTTGGAAGTGGAGAAAGATTTGATGTGTAATTCATTCCTTAGCACAAGTAACCTATCTCAACAAATAAATAATAAATATATTGCAATTAGTTTCCTGTAGAATGCCTGGCAAAAACAATAGCAAGGCAATTTATATATTGGACAGTACATTTTTAATTTCACTGATAATTTATAATAAAATACATATTATATATGTGTGTGTGTGTGTGCGCACGTGTGTGTGTGTACAAAGCATTCCGGAAAAGACATGATCTGACCATTTAAAAGCATGGAAATACAGATATCGCTTCACACCATTAGCATACGCATTTTAAAAAAGAAAAGTCAGAAACCAAACATAGAAAATGCTTCTTTTTTAAAATAAAATCTCTAAAGAACCTCTAAAATGAAAAGGGGAGAATCAAGGTCTCACTGAAGGCTTTGTAGGGTTGGTAGGTTTCTTCTCACTATTTGGTATAATCCAGGTTCAGTTAGACTGGCCTAGTCAGATTCAAAAATTCTTTCGTTCATCTAATACTGCTTCCATTTTTCTTAATTCTAGAATAGCATTGTCCGCCAACTCCCCATTTGCTTTTGGTAGGAGGACAGGGATGTACAGGGACACAAAGGTATGACGATCCACTAGAGTGGCAAGATTGACAAACCACTTTACCCCTTGGATTAACTACCCTCTAGGAGTTTCTATTATTGGAAGAAATATCCTTCTGGGTTCAATTCCAAGTGAGGAGAAAGACACTGGAAATATGGAGGCTGTTTGGAAAGATGGTTTTAATGTTGGGCAGGACCACACATGGTTTGAGGTCCTGGGCAAAAAAGAGCACATGGGTAAGAGAGGGAGAGAAATGTATACCCTCTCTTGGGCTTTGAACTTGCTTCCTGTTCCTGTGGCAAAGGCATGTATTCTGATTGGTTGTCAGACTTCCATGGGGCCATGCAGGGGTAATTTTGTAGGCTGTCTTTGAGTCCCAGGCTTGGTTGAATCTTACTAGGTGATATAATCTTCCTAGGTGCCATGTGGTGAGATGTGTAGAGGGTTCTTTTGTGTTGTAGATAAGCTGGCCCAGCCTTTGTCTTTCCTATCCTGGGGGTTAATTTTGTCAGGAGGCAGGAAAAAGTGAGTCCTGGTTTTGCCTTGGTGAGTTATTTTTAGCCTGATTCTCCTTATCTTAATAGTGTTTCTATTGTAAGCTCTGTTAGCAGGGCTGCTCTGAGTTTTTTTATTTCAGCTGGTGAGTCTTGATTTTCTTAAAGGGGGAAGGGATGGCTTGAGTCTCTTGGCACTCTTTTCTGAGGTTTCTGGTGCTATGAGGTTTCTGGCACTGTCCTTTTTGGGGTAAACTTCCCACACTATCCAATATATAGTTTTTACATTTTGGAGAATGATGAAAACATGTTTTTGTGTTTTTGCGTGTTTCTTGTATATGAAAAGCTATTTCCCATCACTGCCTGTCTACCACTTTTTCCTGGCTATTGTTTTCCCTGTGTTATCAAGAGTATTCAAATGGAATCTCTTCCTCCTGTAGCTTGATCCTCGCCCAGGAAAATATAACATGTCATCTGGCTAGATTTATATAGACAGATGACTTTCATTAGCAGAACAACAGAGGAACTGATGGTTCTTAATTCTTAAGCCTGATTTAATTGGTGTCAGAATCCAGAATTTCTTCTCCAATGATTACACTTACATTTGATTTCTTTTCTCTCTTTTTCTTTCTCTCATTCTCATTGTGGAGCTTTTATTTTATTTATTTATTTAGATGACTCTTGGGAATTCTTGGAGAAATGGCTGCACATTTTATAGCAGGAATTCCTTTAAAGGTAGCCTCTCTTTGAAGAGCATTAAACTGCATTAAACTGCATTAAAAATAAAAGGGAGAAAGGCCATTTAAAGTGGTCCATCCATGTACAATCTTTTTACTTACATTCCAGTATAACAATTATTTCTAAGTTTGTATCTACAAATCCAAACCAAGACTGCAAACACAATTCTTTGGCTACTTTCATGACACTTCTCGAAAGCCATTTTCAGCTTTTTGATTTTAAGAAATACAGTCCTGTGAAGAGATAGAACAGAAAAGACATTGTTGTGGATTTTGCTTTTGACAGGCATAGCTGTAATAGGAAGGCAGTTTATGGTAAATGAAAAGATAGCTCCCAAGCTAAATGTACAGTATATTTTCAAATATCCTTCTAGTTTGCTTGTAGTGGACATTTGTGTTCTTTGTGGAGATCTAGATTATTTATGGGCATGTGCCATAATTAATTAATTAATTAAAGATTGGAAGGAAGGAAGGAAGGAAGGAAGGAAGGAAGGAAGGAAGGAAGGAAGGAAGGAAGGAAATAGCAGAGTTGGAAGGGACCTTGGAGGTCTTCTGGTCCAACCTCCTGTTCAAGTAGAAGATCCTATACCATTCTGGACAAATGGCTTTCTCTTCTTAAAAACATCCAGTGATAGAGCACCCACAACTTCTGAAGGCAAGCCATTCCACTAGTTAATTGTTCTCATTGTCAGAAAATTTCTCCTTACTTGTAGTTCTTAATTCTCCCTGTAGCTAATGTTGACGTGGATCTTAAATGTAAGGAAAGGTGCTCTTTAGATATAGTTTGTAACCCACATATGTATTTTTTAAAAAGATAGATGAATAAAAACTGAGGGGAAAAATCTCAGCTGAAAAGAAAAATATCTCTCGTAGAAAAAAACACACGTTTGCACCTATTTCATTTTGCAATTATATCTTTGAAAATATGCACAGTTAATGGCAAAAAGAACTATACAGTTGATATTGAAAAATTAAAAACAGCTCAGTTGATATAGAGAAAAGAAAGAGATAATAAATGCAGAGTTGCTGTGATTTGTCTCCAATCTCTTCAGCATAACAAAGGAAAGGGCTCCTCTCTTTCCAACAGAGTGCTGACAGCCATGCTACTCAGCTGATCCCAGAGTAAACTTTGCATCCCAGTAAAACCTTGTTCTCCACAAAGTCTTTTCTTCTCTTCTCTCCAACTCCAGTCTTTTCTCTCTTCACTAATTTTCCTGGGGGTGACATGCTGTGCTTATTTAGAGTTGGTGGGCTTTTTAGGCTTTTGAAGAGATTATTTCTGGTAATCAGTGAGGAGAGAGGTTGTTATACAGGAAGTGGAGAGGGAGGGAGGGAGGGAGGGAGAGAGAGAGAAAGAAAGAAAGAAAGAAAGAAAGAAAGAAAGAAAGAAAGAAAGAAAGAAAGAAAGAAAGAAAGA
>JANHFL010005669.1:59210-75848 GCA_032468155.1 Oxyrhabdium leporinum | reverse complement strand
AAGAAAGAAAGAAAGAAAGAAAGAAAGAAAGAAAGAAAGAAAGAAAGAAAGAAAGAAAGAAAGAAAGAAAGATGAAATTGGCATAGAATTCATAGACCTGTTATTCCATCCGTTTGTGTAAACATGAGTGTAGTTTCTAGTTCCCTGGTGGATTCCTAAAGCAGAAATTAGCAGACACATCACTTTTCACCTGGATTAAATTAGAAGTCCTATACATCTTGATATAGAAAACAGAATCAGGAATGTGAAACAAAGTGTGCTTCAAAAAACTTTCCTACATCTCTCCTGAATTCAGATCTTTTCTGGCAGATATTTTTAAGTGTTTAAAATATTAAAACATAAGGTGGCAAGGTCAAACCTTGTGGCACACGGATGAAATGAAACTGTCCAGCTCTGCTCAGTGCTACTTCTAGAAATCATGAAAGAAAGGCCAGATAGGAAATAATATCCGCAAGTCAGGAGGTGCCCAGGTTGGATAAGACTTCTGTCCAACAGATTAAAACATCAACGAAGGTGCCTTCTGGAAAAATCTTGGTAGTTGCTTTCTTGTTAGAGCAGTAGCAAAATTTTGGGAGTGTTATGTGCTCTTCCCTACTCCAAAGAGGCTTCACTGCAATAGCCAAGTCATAAAAGCACAACATGCTTCCCAAGCTGCTCCAGCAAAGCACCCACTGACTGGTTCTACCACACAAAAATACAAGCAGTCTGGCTCACACCTAGAATGCACTGCCTGCTGTTATGGGGAGTGACTACACCAGGAGTGTCAAACTCAAGGGCCAGAGGCCGGGGCCGGTCCACATGGTGCTTAGATCTAGCCTACGGGGCTGCCCTGGAAACAGTGAAGGACCAGCCTGTGGTGTCTCTGCCGGGGAAAACGGACCTTGGGAGGGCAGCATGCGGCCCTCCTGAGCTCTGTTTTCCCTGGCAGAGGTTGCAGGAGGCCATCGCAGCTGAAAACAGACTTCGCGAGGGCTACCCGCGGCCCTTCCGGGCTCCGTTTTCTCTGGCAGAGGTTTACAGGAGGCCATTGCAGCCGGAAATGGAGCTCAGGAGCACGTTTTCACTGGCAGCGTGCTTGGGCCACCAAAGGCACCCATGATATGAGTGACGTCAAGCTGGCTATGCCCCCTCGCCCCCCCCCAAGATCAAACACAACTCTGATGCAGCCCTCAATGCTGAAATTTTTGAAGCCCACCCCTGACTAACTTGGTTTCAGTAACATACTTATCTTAAAATGGGCTGGAATAGGTGTGTTGTTAAAAATATCCTTTCCCTTTTTTTGATTAAAAGCCCTTGGCCATATGTTTTGAAGATACAGTATATCTCAAGTTGCCATTTTTTATGTCACACAGACTTGAATGAGAATTAATCATCTCAGCCATTGAAATTATAGGGTATCTTTTAAAAAAAAACACATTTTGGTGATAACCATTTAGTCATTATATTCAATTTCTTCTTTATTGCAGGAAACCAAGTAAACCATCTCAGATAGACTGTTTGAGTATACCCAATAAAGATGAGAGTAGCGTCCCCCAAGACAATTGTTTTTACCATTAAAGGTTTTTTCCTCCCTAAGGTTCAGAGGTCTACAGGACATGATTAAAACAATCAAGATGGCAGCTGCACGTGCCATTTAGCTAATCATATCCTACAGGCATCCCTGCCAAAGTGCAATCAGAATTTGATTTTATGGAACTTAAATCCATTATTCCCTGGAGCGAAAAAGCAGAATCTTTATGTGAATTCCTTTTAGATACTTCAAGAGTGCTATCATACATTTCCCCAATGCTTTTTGAAAGGGCTAAACAACTCCATCTCCTCCAATCTCTTCTCAGAAAAAATATTTTTTCCAATTTCTCTGACTCCTCCTCAAACTGTAGCACCCAAACTGCAACAAACAATTAAGGGGGTATCTGACAAAGCCAGAATAACCAATGGCTTCCTATAGTTTGGACATTATACATGTGCCTCCATTGCAGCCACCTCACATTGTCAGACTGTTCAGTTTCAAATCACCTACTATTCTAAGATCTTTTTCACAAGTTATATTATGAAGCCAAACATCCCATTGTATATGGCATTTCTATAGAGGAATAATTGCTGTAGCTGTGCATTTGATTTGATTTTTGCTCCTTAAATGAATAATTTTGCCTCTGTCTCTATTAAATGCAATTCTGCTGATTCAAATGTATTTCTCTAACCTATCAAGATCATTTTGAAGCTAGCCCCTTCATTTTTTTGTCTGGAAACTTGATAAACATCCACATCCTTCATGAAAAGACTGAATTCATTCTTGTGACACCTTGTTGGAAAGCCATTCCAGTTTAATAAAGAACCATGATTAGCATTCTTTGAGTATGATTTTCAAGTCGGCTGTATGCACCCATGATTGTCATGTCATATAACCCAAAGTTTATAGCTTGATAGTGAAAGTCCATAGAGATTCTCAGTCATCCAGGTCCTGGTTGTCCCAAAGGTGCTTTTTCAGGAGGCAACTGGACTTCCTTGTTTTTTCTTTGAAGTCATTTTGCTTCTCATCCAAGAAGCTTCTTTAGCCCTGACAGGGTAGTGGGGAATGGAAGGATTTATATTCCTTGCAGACAGCTGGTCATTTGCATTCTTTTTATAGGGTGGTTGAAGCACTTGGAGGTTTATTTGTGTCCTCAGAGTCACCTGAGTAGTGCTCCTGGTTCCTGTAGTCTGTAATTTCCCCCACCCCCTCTGGAAAGCCATTCCTACTCCCATACCATTCAAAGAGTGTTCATCCCAAATTGTATAACTAAAAGCTTGTAGAGATTCTCAGTCATCCAGGTCATGGTTGTCCCAAAGGTGCTTTTTCAGGAGGCAACTGGACTTTCCTTTGAAGACATTTCACGTCTCATCATGGATGAGAAGCAAAACATCTTCAGAGAAAAAACAAGAAAGTCCAGTTGCCTCCTGAAAAAGCACCTTTGGGACTTGATAGTGAAATGCTTTTCTTAAAGTTAGGTACGTTATATCTTTTGCATTCCCACAATCAATGAGGGAAGATACCCAATAAAACAATGAGATACGTATAGTCAATATTTCAAAAGCATAGTTTTTCCTTGTACCAGTTCAAGCATGCTTACTTTATATCCTCTGTATTTCATTTCATTGCAGGCAAAAGCTTCCACTCCATTTGCTACTATGAGCCATTTACTATGGAAAAACAAGTCCCTCTGGTCACTGATAACTGACCAGCCACTGCAATGGCTTTTGGGGTTTCGTGTTTTTTTTTACAATTTCCACAGCATGTTGGAGAAAAGGCTTTACTTTCAAAAGAAATAATTTGTAAAAAACAACAACCAAAAACCACCAATTCTACAAAAAGGTTAGCAGTTTTTAGGCTATAAATTGTATTTTACCTATGGCCATTGTGGCATAGAAACACCTAGGCCTCAGGAGTATATTGGCATATATAAAATGAGCAGAAAGGCAGGCAGATAAAAGATAATGAAGACAATATATGTACTACTGTCATTTAAACGTCATTCTGCTTTCAACCATATATTTGCAGCAATGAGACATGTTGATGGTTCATATTGTAAGCGCTGCTCTTTTTATGACTTGCATGTCATGTTTGCTTAGTCAAACCAATTTTTCTGCTCCACTCGGTTTTGAGGTGTCAGCCTCCTCTGAGAAAAATCAAATTTTCCTGCCTCTCCTTCATACATCATCATTTAGAGTTGCCAACAATCCTTGTTCAGGAACCTGCGCTTGTTGGTGGCTACAATGTTCATTTATTGCCGTGATGAGTGTGAAGGAGAAATGAGTGAGTTTTTTTCTTTTTTTCCTTCTTCCTCTTTGGGGGACAGGAGGAGAAATAAGCAAAGGAAGAACTGGCCTATGTAATCTTATTTTGAAGAATGAAAGGATTGTTGATAGAAGCAAATTCTTATATCAAGATGATCTGAGGACTGCGATGAAGATTATCTTACATTAATGAAGAATAGCTGTTGAAAAGAAGCATTTTGAGTTTTTTTTATAAATAGAACGGTTACCAGCCAATTTGGGACACAATGGTATCATCCCTATTGTTAAATATAAATCCATCCTATTCTCTAAGAGCCTTTTTTCTCTTGCTAACTTTCCTGTTAAATTGCCTCTTCTTCTTGTCTTGTCTCTGTCTAGCTTTACCCTCTTTTCTTTTCCTTTCTTTCCAGTGCACTTATCCTTTCCTTGTAGCTCATCTCTGTTTGGGGGTTCTGTTTGGTTTTTGCACTGTTGCTGCAGGAAGGATAAAACATCTCTGTTTACTTGTTTGTTAATATATTTACAGATAGAGGCTCAAATCATTTTATAAAGAGACTGCCTTACTTTGCTGGCAATTATTTTTAATCATTTGTTATAAAACTTTTTGTCCTGGTCTGATGCTCTTTTGGAGAGCGGCTTTTGATAGAACAGTACAGAAACTTTATTTCATTCATTGACCAATTAAGAATACATTCTATAAAAAACACAGCAAAATTATCCCCTAACACAGAATGTATTTTTATTGGTCGATGTCAGAAATCAAGTTTCTGTTCTGTTTTGATCTGATGCTATTTAGAAGTCATGTGTCTTCACTGATGCTGGTTTATTACATACCTGAACAGCCAATGGCTTAGTGGAAGATTACACTGCATAGAGGTAGAGAATGGGGGACTCCCGCCCATCTTCCTCATGGACTGTCCCTATGACTGAAACTATTGTTTTCCTTCCAAAAACCTGTACTATACTCAGATAAGAGACTGTTAATATGCTAGGAATATACTGAAACACATTGGAAACTGAGGTAGATATTTTGAAATAATAGAAAATACTTGTAGCTCGGGTTTTAGATTTTGGCAGTGGTTTGCTCTCCAAACTTCTTTCAATTTAGTTTCTGAACATTTCATTACCTGACTAGGTAACAACATCAGCAGGATTTCCTTGTCCTATTCTCCTTGGCTTATAAATGTCTTGTGTGGTCATTTGGTCATGTGATTGGTTGTTCATTTGGAGCTATATTTAAATTCTGAGCAGCCGATTGGTTTCCTTGTTGATTGGTCATTCAAATAGTCTGGTTTCTTATATATTCATATGCTGAATATAGATATTTCTCCTACATCCTAACTTCTGAGATTTTAACAACATGTGGCTTGTACATGAAAATTGCTCAGTTTATCCTTATAGTTTTCTAGGAAAATAAAGAATTCAGACACAGGAATATAAATTTAGGGTGACACATTTGGTTTGCCTGGAGATATTTTGTTTTTAACTCAGTGATAAGAATGAATCCTTTTATGAAGGATGACTTTTAACGCAGAGGTACTGCTGCTTTATCCTCATTTTCAGCCTAGGAAAGCGCACAGAGTAGCAGTAGCCGCAATACAGTGTCCTCGTGCGGTATTATATTACCATTGATTTTCGCAGTTATGGAGCATCTCACAAGAGCAGTTCATAAAAAAGAAAGCATTCTTTGAAAAATTAGGTATCGCGTCTACCCCTGTTACCATTGAAGGCACTGCTAACTCAACAAAGCTGCCGAAGGACTGCTCAGACTGCTAGCTTTTCAAAAA
This sequence comes from Oxyrhabdium leporinum, assembly GCA_032468155.1. NCBI lineage: Eukaryota > Metazoa > Chordata > Lepidosauria > Squamata > Cyclocoridae > Oxyrhabdium > Oxyrhabdium leporinum. Next base: position 70,287 of record JANHFL010005669.1, on the reverse strand, counting down.
TTGGAAGTATTTCTTCTCCCAAGAGAAAAAAAGAATACCCTGTCATTGGGAAACTACGGAGTATGTCAGAAAAGTCAAGAATGCAACCAGAATGGGGCAAGCAAAGCTCCACTGTTTCCTTTGCAGATGTGATGGGTATTTAAAAAACAAACTATGATTGTATCACCAGAAAACTATCTTGGACACCACTCCATTCTCCAATATTTATTAAAATGCTTTTCATTGACTTTTATGAAACATGATGAAAAAATATGGGAAGACACCCATGTATTCCTTATATTATTTGCCCTAAAAGTTAACCGTATTATGTTCATCTAGGCCATGTTGTAACACAACAGACTTTCTAACAGATTATTTTCTAGCGCTGTGGAGCCAATATCACTTGGTATCAAAAGGGGAGGGGAGGGGAGGGGAATCCCGCTGACTTGCTCTGCAATCTTATCATTTCTACAGATTTTTGGTTTTACTGGATGCCCTGCTGCTGGCTCAGCATTTTATTTTTATTCTTTAAAAAGTGGCTGAAGAGCCTGCCATTTATGCTGAGTAGAGCAAGGAGGTCACACTGGCCCTTCTCTCGGCCTAGAAAATTAATCCTGACAGATGAGATCTGGCCTTTGTTTTTGTTTTTTCTAACAGGATTCAATCGCTGGATATGTTTTGCTCTGAGGGTTATTAGGGCTGAGCTAGCAAAATTGCAGAAGTCCATCTGGTTTGTTTTTCTGAGCCAGGAAACAGACATGTATGCTAAGGGATCTATTAGCAGCAACAAAGAAAAAAATGACCCCGAGACACAAACCTATTCCCACCCCACTGCCACACACACACACACACACACACACAGACACACACATATGGAGGGAGGGAAACAGTTTTCAGAAGAGTTCTGTTTACAACTGTAACTCTTTCACAAGGCTCCACAAGAGTAATTGATGCAACTCCTTCGTAAAAGTAAAGAATAAAGATGGAAAGGACGTTGGAGGTCTTCTAGTCCATCCCCATGTTCAAGCAGGAGACCCTATATCATTTCAGACAGGCAGCTGTCCAGTCTTTTCTTAAAAACCTCCAGTGATGAAGCACCCACAACTTCTGAAGGCCAGCTCTTCCACTGGTTAACTGTTCTCACTGTTAGTAGGAAGTTTCTCCTTAATTCCAGGTTGCTTCTGTCCTTGATTAATTTCCATCCATGGTTTCTTGTCCTGCTCTCTGGTACTTCGGGAAATAAGTTGACCCCATCTTCTTTGTGGCAGCCCCTCAAATATTGGTGTACTGCTATCATGTCCTAGTCCTTCTTCTCTCTAGACTAGCCATATCCAATTCTGCAACCATTCTTCATTCGTTTTTGTCTCCAGGCCTTTAATCGTTTTAGTTGCCCTTCTTTTACACTTTTTCCAAAATCTCAAGATCTTTTTTGTAATGTGGTGAGCAAAACTGGATGCAGTATTCCAGATATGGTCTTACTAAGGATTTATAAAGTAGTACTAATACTTCATGTGATTTTGATTCTATGCCTCTGTTTATACAACCAATGATAAGCTATCATATCAAGGATAATCATAGACTCATTTGATCCTCGATCAAGAAATTAAAAAGTATTCCTGTCTCTATGTGCATGCATGTATGAGTGAAAGGCTTGATCTAAATCTTTTGGTGGACCACCTCCCTGGGGGGAGGGGGAAGAGCTGCATGCCTCTTGTCCTGCCCAATACCTAATCCCAAACATCCCTACTTTAAGTGCTGTCTGAAGTTAAGATGTGCCAAGTTAGTTACCTTATTGATTTTCAAAAATAGAAAATTAAAAAAAAAAAGATGAAAAAAAAGATTTAAGAAAGAGAAAAAGTGAAAGTTTAAGAAAGAGGAAAAATATAAGGAAGAAAGAAGATAGAAGTGAAAAAGAAAAGAAAAAGGAAATAGGAAAGTAAAAGAAAAAGAAAAAAAAAGAATGACTTCTGACTTTCTTTGGTGGAAATATGAATAAAGAAATATACGAGGGTGAGGTTCATTCTCCAAGCTTGTGGGTTGGTTTCCGAACCAGGTGACATCTTCATTGGATCCCCTAAACTCCACTGAAGGTGTTACTTAGCCTGGTAATGAAACGTTGGAAACCAACCCACAAGCTCGGAGTGCAAACCCTCACTATTATCCTACACCCTAGCTACAGATATTCTCCACTATTGCAAAAAAAAAAATACATGCCCCAAGTTTTGGTCTACATTATTTCTATAATCTTATTTAATTTTTAAAATTTCAAATCCCCAAATCAACATTTTATTTCTTTCAGCTTCTCTCGAAAAAGCCAAAAGCAGCTTCCAAGTAGAAATAACATTGGTCATAGTCTTTTCTTTAATCAAAGCTATCAGTTTCACCATCTCTACCTGTTTTATCAGCTTTACTGTCCGTTCTTCCTCTCTAGGTATTTGTGAGTCCTGCTGTTAATCATATATAAAAGCAAAGTCCCATAAGATGTTTCCATTCCTGTGTGAAATAAACTCAAAGGTCTCAAGATGTGCCGGGTTAGAAATGAGCAACTGCAGGTACAAAATTTGAAAAACCACTACTGAACTTTATGCATCAAGGCCAACGTCCTCTTTCAAACCAAAGGGGAAAAACTAATCTTACTACCCTGGAAATGTTTCCCTCGGGCCATAAGGTTTCATTCAAAAGATTAAGCAGATTCAAGATAGGAGGTGTTCATCAATATTATTAAGCTTTGCTAAGAACCTTTCTGCAGCCCCAACGATCTGAAATTATATTACTAATTCCGTTCCAGTCCACGAAGCAAAATAATTCTGTTCTTCGAATATCAATATTTCATCATTTGACTAATTTGGAGATGGTATTATCTGGTCAAATGGATGAAAATCCCATTTTATTAGTCTGGCATTTCAAAGAATTATCTCGTGCATTCAGAACAGCAAATCTTATGTTTTTTGAAAAGAGCTGAGGAGGCTGTTTTGGTTTTACAGATGTCTTTCCCAAATTTAAAACCTTATTTAACCAGAATGTAGTAGACATTACAGCTGCTTCTCATCACCTTTCCATCCAATATTAATAATTGCCTATTCACATTTACAGTGCAAAAGATGATTGCATCTTTTACAAAGTGGTTCAAAAGTTTAATAATAAAAATGCCTTTTTCTATTTCCCTCTTTTCTGTATTTCACACTGGCATTATTTATGAACCCAATACAATAATTAAATAAACAGGTTTTACTGGTGGAACAAGTTATTTTCTACCTGTACTTTGCAGAGGACAAAAAAGAATTAGAAATGGATTTTATGGACCGCAAACAACGTTGAAAAGGTCATTCAAAATAATTAACATTCTTTATCATATTTTATATTCTAAATGTTAGAATTATGAAGTCTACATGACTTACTGGCCTGGCAACATATGTCTGCCTTTATTTTATACAGGGAAAAAGTTTTCGAAATATACGTTTATGCAGTCCAAATAATATGGGAAGTTTCACACAGATGACTAATCCTGGTTGAGAAATTGGTGGGTTGACATGAAACTGGGATGATAAATGAGGGTATGGTTCATCCCAGTGGTTCATCATAGTAGTAGTGATAGAAAATCAATGTAAAATGAAGTTTGTTCTTACATGCAAATTCTTCTCCAACCGGAAATATTTAATATGATTAACCAATAACAACACCCAACATACAAAGAGAGAAAGCTTGGAACTCTGCATAATAAAAATATATGGACACAATGATTATTTTATATCAAGAGCTGTGGTGGTGCAGTGGTTAGAATGCAGTATTGCACGCTAATTCTGCCGACTGCCAGCAGTTCGATCCTGACCGGCTCAATGTTGACTCAGCCTTCCATCCTTCCAAGGTCAGTAAAATGAAGACCCAGATTGTTGGGGGCAATATGCTGACTATGTAAACCACTTAAAGAGGGCTGTAAAGCATTGTGAAGTAGTAAATAAGTCTAAGTGCCATTGCTATTGCTATTTGTGAAAATCTTTGTTGCACCTCCCTCTTGTACCTGCTTCAAACTAGAGTTTTACACCCATATATGTGACCAGGGCATCCAGCCTGTTAGTGCCTAGTCCTTAGAAAATAAGGTCAGGCAGAATAAAATGGCAAAGCTGCTATAGAAACCAACTGGAAACTCCAGCCAAGCTACGTACATGCCGTTCATTTACTTCTTAGTGGCTTTTTATGGCTTTCTCAAGTTTTCAATAATGCAATCAAGATTGATTCAGTGCCTGGATGTCCATGTATTTTTCCCATAACTGACTCTTTGAAAGTTGTACCTGTGATTTAGGAGTCAGTCATTTTCCCCCATACCTTTCATCCAATCTCTATCATCAAAGAACTGTGAGTACAGAACTGATAGGGGCAGAAAAGAGAATGTGTATTTTCTTTCAAAAATGATCCCTCCCGTTGTGAGCAATCAGAATTAATTTAAAAGCTGACCTACATTTCTCCTTCAACTCCATCCCCATTGGGGATGCTGGAGGACTGGAAGATATTAGGGTCCTTTGTAGTTCCTCAACATGTTCCCTGTGCAAGCTTTACCATAACCTCAGGAGAGGTGGGAAGCATCAAATTTACTCTCTCTGATTTGAAATCATCTCTCCGCTTTGAGGACACAAATCCCAAATAATCCTATGGGAAGAAATGCAGCCTTCCTTTCAGGCTAGGAAATGTCTTTTCACTACAGAGTTATACCAAAATTCTAGACCAGGGGTGTCAAACTCATTTTCATTGAGGGCTGCATCAGGGTTGTGTTTGACCATGGGGGGATGGGTTGGACATGGCCAGGGTGGGTGTGGCCAGCTTGATGTCATTCGTGTTGGTGGCACCTGTGGTGGCCCGAGTGCTCTGCCAGCAAAAACAGACTCCCGAGCTCTGTTTTTGGATGCCACAGCCTCCTGCAACCCTCTGCCAGCAAAAACAGAACTAAGGGGGGGCCACATGCAGCCCTCATGAGCTCCGTTTTCACTGGCAGAGCCACTGCGGGCCGGTCCTTTGCTGTTTCCACGGGCCGGATCCGGCCCGCGGGCCTTGCGTTTGACATCCTTGTTCTAGACTCAGCCATTCTGGTACAAACTATTCCCATCAGAAGAAGGTCCATTTGTTTTTCTCTTAATTTAACTTTATTGTTTTACCATAGAAAATAAAATACAAAATAGTAAAACAAACAAAATGAAACAAAACAGAAACTCTTAACAACAACAACAAAAGAAAAAAAATAGTGCAACAAAAAGGAGGAAAAATGGTCAATTAAAGTTAACATATAACTTTAGCAGAGATGGCGAAATGAACTGCTTTGATTAGAGATAATGGACTAGACAGCTTTATAAGAGACTGGAAACCATTTGTGGACTTTCTACTCGCTAAATATAATAATGATGGTTAACACAGGATTTGAAAATTAGTGTAATGTTTAGCTCAACCTGTTAGCTACTTTTTCTTCTGTGTGCGTGTGTGTGTGTGTGTGTGAGAGAGAGAGAGGGGGGGGGAGAATTTATTGCTTTTTTTTCTTTCAGCTCTCAGCCAGGGTGGATCTTACATGTTAGATGAAGGTCCCTTTGTTTTTGAGCTCCTCCTCACCAACTGGGCTTTGATGCATTTGTCCCTCTCAATTTCTGCTCTGATAGGCCTTCAAACATGCAAAAAAAGAGAGGTCACTTTAAACAAACCCTGAACAATACCCAGGCATGCCAAATCTGTTACAGTTATGAGGTGTTTGAGGGCTCTGGGAATTAATTGGACACCCGCACCTACCCATCCTTAAAGCAAACAGCAGCATTTTCATACCCAAGAGAGAAAATAAAAGCCGGAGTCCTGATTCAAGCAGATCTGACAGAGCTATTTAAAGGATTCTGACTATTAGCTGTCACCTCAATGGTCTCTCTTAATGCTGAGAGGAAAGATGGCATGGAACAATTTAGCCTGATTTCTGCTTTTTCTCTAAAAGAAATGGAGGCAGAGCTCCTTCAACTGAAACACTGCACAGATGGAGCTTTTGTCTCCATTTAAGTTCTTCCAGCACATTTCTTTCACTTGTTATTTCTCAGTGTATGAATAGGTATTAATAAGAAGATTATGCAGGCACATCAAGACCAATGAAGATATAGTCAGATAATGCCTAAATGATACAATCTCTTTAAGCAATTATATTGCGGTCCTTCCATTTCCACTTATGGGGTCCTTCTGCTTTTGTTGTTGTTGAACAATGTTCATTTCTCTCTGCAGTATTAAGAACTATTGCCACAACATTGGCTATGCAGAAATATCCCAGAGACCTATATCACATTAGCAGTGTGCCCCTGTGGAATGCAGTAAAAAGAAAGTTAAATATTTAGGTTGCAATCAAATCCTCAGGATTGGGTTGTCAGACAATGAATATTTTTCACTATGCTGCCTTTGTTGCTCTGGAAAATTGGTGGTAATTCTCATATTCTTATGAAACAATTATAGAAATGCATTCGCTTACTTGATGAACCAAATCTGCACAGAAGAAATGAACTATTACTGTAGATTTATATCCTGCCTTTATTTCATACAACTCATGGCAGCATACAGAATGCTCTACCTTCTATTTTTCCCATGACAATAGCCCAATGAGATGGATTGGGATGAGAGAGTGACTAGCTTCAAAGTCACCCAGCCATCTTTCATGTCCATGGAGGGACTAGAACTCATGGTTAGCTACTATACCAATTGGTTCTCAGTTTGTCAGTACAGATAGTCTTCAATTTGCAACCTTAATTGAGCCTGGAATTATGGTCATAAATCATTGCAGTTAAGCGGGTTACCATGGAACTCAAATTTTAGCTCCTTTTTTGCAACAGTCATTAAGTAGGTCAACTTTACCCACTGGGCTTTTTTTTTTTTTTTCCTGGAAACCTGTAGGAGACGACCAGGTTGAGCTGGAGGGTGGGATTAAGTGCATCACCAGTTTGGAGTCATTACACAGCTGCAAGAAACCCAAGTCTAGCCTCTCGGTAACTCCAAACTGATAACAGATTTAGCCCTGCCTTCTAGCTTAGCCTCTGCTCATCCCTTACAAAACTGGAAGTAAACACCAGAAATTGGCAAATAATGTTGAAAATCTTGGTCCCATGAGCGCAGATACTACAAATAGCCATAAAGGTGAACCAGTTGCTAATAGCCCAAAATGTGATCATGTGACTGCAAGGAGTGCAGCTGTTGTAATTTGAAATCAGTTTGTAGATAGCGTTTGGGTGGCACTAAGCAAGATAGCGTTTGGGTGGCACTAAGCAACCAATCATAAGTCAAGGATTACATGTAACTTCCATCACCACATTAATAATAGAAAGATGGGAGGAAGTATGTGAATAGATCCAGAACTCTTGTCCCACAAATATTTTTTTTAAATTATTATTATCATTTCTAAAAAAACAACCTTAGAAATATCTACTTCCACATAGTGGTTTTGTCACATACTTTATATTGCTTAACCCAGAAAGCTTGATGCTAAGATCATTGTGCAGAAGGAAGTAAATGACTTTACCGTTGCACTGCCAAAAGTTCATTTTCTTTTCTTATTATCTATTCCCAAATTTATAGGGTGGAGTAAGGGACCATCAAACTTTTTTTTAAAGACATATCATTTTCAATGTCCTTGGTACAAAACTCAAAGGAATAATGTCACATACATGGGTCAAGTCCAATTTTCTTGATTCTTTTTCACCCTCTCCAAATCTCTTGACATGCTCCTGTTTCCAAGTGCTGTAAACGTATCCAAAGGAAATCAGATTGGTGCCAAATTTTAGTGATATGATTCTGGGGATCTTCTGAAAAATGAGTAAAAAAGGTTTAGGGTCACAGGCAACTCCTTGGTCACCAGCCACATTTTAATGAGTTAAGAAGGAGAATCATGACAAAAATTGGAAGGACTTGGGAAGGTTATAAATTTCACTAATGACTGGTTTATCTTTTCTTTCCCCAGTTGAATGTAAATCGTGACATTTAATCCTTCTACCCATCTTGAGAAATCATTCCCACCCTCGCCAATAGTTGCTAAGCTGTAGAAGCATGCCAAACTCACTGCATAGCATTACCTCTGCCAGAATGTCTGATGGGAAAGGGGAAAGAACTGATTCAGACAGGCCTACAATAAACACAACTTCTTGTGCCAGAATGATCACAGTGCATTCTCTCGATTGTTGCTTTTATGTACCGGTGAAAAAAACCCCTTGCATTTCCTACTAGAAATATCTCCAGAGTTCTCACCATATCAGCTGCCATCTGGCAGTGGCACTCATTAATTTTCAAGAGGGGGAAAAACCTGGTTCCTGGTCAGTTTGCATAATGAGATTTTTGGGTTTTCATGCATTTCAGATACACTTGGATGTGACTGTCTTTTCCTCCCAGAATTTTCTCCGGTTGGCTTTTCCTCCCAGAATTTTCTCACATTCCCAGAAGAGAAGGGAATCAACAGGCCAGCTACACAATGCACTCGTTCCTTTCTCAAAGGGTCCCCTGACTCAGATGCAGCTATTTTGCCACATTGGTGATGTTTGGAAGTCAGGCAGGAGTGTTCATCGTGACGCATGTTAAAAAAAGGGGTGAGGCTTTGATTACATGGTTGTGATTGCCATCTTGAAATTTCATTCCTTCAACCTAACATCACTGCATTTGCTCTTACCCACTTTCCCACCTCTATGCTTAAGGGGAGCGAGTCTGTTGTGTTATACATTACTCAATGCGTAATGTAGATCTGTTCTGAAAAGAAACAAAGTCTTCTGGTATGTTGTGTCCAAGCATCTGAAATGCATTTATGAAGCAGGCAGAGAGAACTGTTCACAGTTATAAAAGAAGGGATTTAAATAGAAGTAAATAGATTGGATTTTAGGAAGGAATTCTTAATAGTAAGAGTTACTCAACAGTAGAAGAGGTGATGGACTCCCTCTCATTGGAGGTTACTTGAACATAGCTGGAGGGCCATCTGTCAGAGGTCTGTAAATCTGTAGATTTCTTCACTGGAAAGAGTTAGACCAGATGATCTTTAAGAACTCCTGCTATCTTCACATCCTACGAAATCATCTTGCTTGGCTTCCCCCTCCTTCCTTAAAGTTGTCAAGAAGCTAGCACAGCTAGACGTTTAAAAATGCTGTTCTGTATTTATGAAGACCCAGCCCCCAACTGGAAAAGTTTGACTTGGTTGTTCAGTGCAGGGTTTGATTATTAAATGTTCTCTCTAGGGTGCCTTTGGCATTGATGGACACATAATCTATCAGCTGCTGTGACAGATCTGACAGTGCATGTCTTAGACAAAGATTAATTACAGGTATCCACAGGCTAAAGTGCCTTTTTGGTGACTAAAAATATTATAGGATCTGAATTATAGTTAAACATAGTTAATCACTTGGATGTCTATATCAGGTATTATCTAGTTCCTTAAGGACCTTGGGATTCCTACTGTTTGTGCCACATTTTAAACTGTTTTGCTGTTATTTATTTATTAGATTGTATCCTGTTTTTATTTGTATAACTGAAAATGGGGTTCCCTATTTCCCTATATAAAGCTACCTACAGTGCTTGGCTTCTCTGCCTAAGGGAAGACTAGAAATCATGATCTCACAGTTACTAGCCCAGCCTCTTAATTATCAATGGGTGGTTGAACTAGAAGATCACTGAACTTTAATGTTTACCACTGTCACCTTTAGATTAAATCTCTTACTGGATTTAATGATTCCATTCAGGTTTTGATTATTGAAGTATCAGATGAGTGACTCTGAAAGTTCTCTTCAGTTGATCTTCTGACAAGTGAGGTTTAGATGAAGAGGTTGAAATCTGTAGAGAGAGCTACTAGCACAAACATGGCAACTATTCTCCGATGGAAGTTTGCTCTTCTTTTTGGAGGGAGGAAGGTAAGAAGGAAGGTAGGGAAGGTTTTAAAGCCACAGAGAAGGTAGTGATGAACAATCAACATTTCTGGGTAAGAGCAAGTTGACATTTTTAGTCACGTTGCATGGTTCTAGAGGGGTTATTATAGAAGACTCTAAAGTTTAATCCAACCATTTAGTCCTTAATTTCATTAAACAAGATGCACAATAACCTTTAGAACAGACATCTAGCTTGGCAAGTGACTTCCAGACTGTAGAAAGCCATTAGAGATACATACTGTATATTCAGTGGTGGGATTCAAATAATTTAACAACCGGTTCTCTGCCCTAATGACTGGCTGGGTGGGCGTGGCTAACTCGACATCACTCATCACCTCCTGGCCACGCTCCCTTTCCCCAGGCCTTGGGCCTATGCACAACACCTCCAGAAATGAAAGGGTTAACCAACCCTCAGTTTCCTGGTGCAAATGCCACCCCCAGTGAAAGGATGGGGAGAGACCAGCAAAGCATTCTGCTCCTATCACCAAGGAAAATAAGACATTGGAGACTGAGCTTATTAAAAATATATTGTGTCGTAACAGTCAACATTTCACACCTGAGGTGGCAGAGGCAATAAATCCCATTGACTCCTGAGAAGAAATGCCATGCCCTGATTCTGTCAGCAGCATCATGAGATTTGTGTTGAGAGAAGAGGGCAAACCATGGAACAGCTCATGACAACTTCAAGATACCTCTTCAGCTGGCTGGAGGTACAGTGCAGATAATAACATAAATGCATGTTCCTCAAGGCCTTTCATGGTACCCTTTCATGGTAGTAAGCCCATAGCATCTTTTAAAGTGTTTTCAATAATGAAAATAGACTTTATATCATTTCAGGGATGGCAAGGTAACACTATAAAGTTCATTAGTAATGGAAGAGCATCTGTCTACTCTTAGAAGTGAATGTGTCTTCATTGTGCAAGTAGTTGTAAGATAAGGCTTTTGCTATTAGATAACTGCAGGCACACAGCACTTCAAGCGCTGATGAAGCTTTGAGTGTGTAATCCCTTGGAAGCAAAATTATGAATTATTGTTAATTATTTCTAAGCAGTGGAACAGAGCAATCACCTTGTGATTCTACATAACAAGTAGGTTTTGGGGCAAGGCTGCTGGCCAAGACGAATAAGCTACACTTTGAATTTTTGCTCTGTGAAGTGTCCCCTGTCATGTATAAATCCAAATACTGAGCCACAGCAGGTTTG